>JASKGM010004986.1:0-44369 GCA_034509205.1 Ceratonia siliqua
TATATATATATATATATATATATATATATATATATATATATATATATACACACACACACACATATATATAATTATATATATGTGAAATTTATTATTATGTTCCTAATTATAAATTTTGCCCATAGTGTTTATGGGAAAGCGCAAATTGTTTAAGTGTTCTGAATTTGATTTAGAACTATGTTTTAGGATCCATAGTAAAGTGGTGGTAGAACTACTAGGTGCACTTAGGTCACAACCTTTATCAGTTGAGGGCAGTTCGTGGTAAAGGATAATTTTTGTCAGTGAATGCAGTTCCTGACAGAAATATATTATGAATGTAAATGATTTCTCCGGATGAATGAAGCTCTAGAAGGAAGTGATTAATTGAACATTCCCTTCGGTGAGTACAGTTCTTGAAGGTGAAGATTGGGTTGCCCCTCTAATTGAGTTATCTACTAGAGTGGGAATACTGATTCTTAGTTTGGGTTCTTTCCTTGAATTATTATGGATCCTAGAAATTTTGTGAACTCTAGAGAAGCATTTCTAAACTTAAATACTTGTTTGAATTGAAGATTATTAAATATTATTATCTTATTGTGGAACATATAAATAATTTTATTTCCCAGATGGAAGGTGTATTACGTGTATATTACATTGTGATTATTCTTTAAGTATTGAAATGATGTTTAATATGATGATTTCGAAGGTAATGTACTTTACACCTGAGAGTTCATGCATCCCTTGGTAAGTCTATATTTCATTCACTGAGTCGATGGACTCACTCTTTCAATTTCTAACATTTTTTAGATCAATTCACTGGTGAATTCCTTCAGCTCCACCTGCACCCTTTGAGCCTACTGATTGAATTGGTAGGCATTACCCTGAGTAGTAGTGGAGTACATTTATGGAATTGTGGACATTATTAGATAGGTTATTTTGCATTTTCTGAATAAGGGTCGTGGTTTGTAATATTAAAAATTTCATAATTCATGTGTAATTAGCAGATACAGTCCATGTTGGACCCATTATTGTTTTCTATTTAGGCCATCTGAACTATGGTGGGCCTGTCCACCTTACTGTTTGAGCATATTGTACTCTGGGATAGTCCATATTTCAGAGGAAACTCTACTGAAATTTTTATTAAAACTTTAACTTAGAATTTTTTGTGTGTTAATGCATGATTTGCTTTTATTATTAAATTTATAATTTAGTTTTAATGATATTAGTTGCATGAGTATTTTAGGCTCGTGGGTTATTACCTACACAGTAATTTTCCTACGCCAGTCACATATTCTAAAGTGGGGCGTGACAATAAGAGAGTAACATTTGTCATTAATAGAGTGTCACAAATGGCATTAGTATAGTGTCACAAATGTCAGTCCTCCATAACGTTCAATTGAACCATTATCATCACACTCATGCACCACAGTAGAAAACATGAAGTTTAACTTGTGCGTATGGTTGGTACAACTATACTTGCCACTACTTTGGCCGACTCCGAAATTACTTACAAAGCATACTCTTCCTTCTTTCACAACATTTCTAAATTTATGAACAAATACCATTTTAACAGAACCATGAATCTTACTACCCTAACATGTTCAAACATAACACAAACAACCAAAAAATTATAAACATCAAAACAATCTAGGATAACACAAACAAACAGAACTATATTGCTATTTTACAATCAATAGGTAATTTGTAAAACATGAGTAACAAAGATAGGAATCAACATTTTGGTCTTGTAACACCATCTCCATATAATTAAAATCAGTGGGATCACCATACCATGGCATAATCCACGTTTAAAAAACCCTAGCTTTGATTCTCTAAGATAATTTAAGAGGACTTATATCATATATATCATCAATCCGTGGGGCCATTTTTCACAAACCACCTGTAAGTAAGTAAGAAACATCTATGTTCATTAAAGAAGAAACATGTGGACATAAGAAGAGAATGTATAATATACATAATGTAGCATCTTGTAGTTTTAGAGCATAATAAAATTTCAAGGCTTAAGCAAATGGGAAAGAGTTAGAGAAGCAAGATTTCATGTAAAGGAGGAAGCTAGTTATCATACCTAGAACAAAATATACAGCACCTAGAACAAAATATGCAACACCTAGAACAAATTATGCAGCACCTAGAACTATATGTTGCTTGTAAGAATCAATTTGTATTAAAATAAATTTTCTTGATAACTTGTTCAAGAAGAGAAACACGGAAGAAGAAAATAAGAAGAATTGCATTACATCGGACAAATTTTATTCCAATAGACATATGGATTTGCATTAAAGCTGGAAAATTTTATTCCAATAAAGGGTTTACAAATTTTATTCCAATTGCATTAAATGGTTTGATGTATCAGCCGATTTGCGCTAAAATTTTAGAAGCCAATATCAAAAGTATTTATTCCAATAAATATGGTAAATTTTATATCAAACCAATATTAGATTTTATGGACAATTTAATTTCTATAAAACTTGAATAAAAAGATGGTAAAAAATATTCTGAGGCACCATGTGATAATTCCATAATGCAGGTGAACGTGTCACACCAAGAGGACAATTTTCCAACAAAAATTTAATTTTGTAAAAAAATGTAATTCCCAACATCAAGAGGAGGAAATTCCAAAATTCATTTCAAAATTAAAAAGAAGCAAATAAGAAGAATTGGACGAGACAAAAACATTTTCATTTCTATAAAATTTGAATTTTAGAATCCGATATCAAAAATATTGCTTTTGACATTACAAATTTTAGAAGTCAATAACAAAAGTATTTATTCCAATAAATTTGATAGAATTTATATCAAACCAATATCAATAGATTTTATTTCAAAAAAAAATTATCAAAAATAGGCACGGTAAGAGGTCATTAAAATAAATCTAGCAAATTTTATTCCAATAAATGGTTTGCAAATTTTATTCTAATAAATATAGTAGATTTTATATCAAACCAATATCTACAGTTTTATTCCAATGAAAGAAACTACCAAAAATAGGCATGGTAAGAGATTGAAATTGTATGGGTGGGATGAGTTAGCAAAATATAAATATAAATTTTATCTCATTTAATATTTTGTTTAACACAGTTTTTTAAAAGAATGAACTAATAAAAAAAATATTTTCAAAGTCTTATTATTGGAAAAAATAGATAATAAATTATCAGAAGTGGGAGGAAAAATATGAAATGAATGAAATAAGTGAGATGATAAGAGTGATATTTTTCATTAGTATAGCGCAACAAATGTCAGTCCTCCTTGAGAGTTTACTGCTTTAGAATTTTATCTCATTTAATATTTTGTTTGACGGTTACTTGTAAGAATCAATTTTAATTAAAATAAATTTTATTGATAAATTGTCCTGGACGAGAAATACAGAAGAAGCAAATAAGAAGAATTGCATTAAATCGGGCAAAATTTTATTCCAATAACTATGTGGATTTGCGTTAAAATCAAATTTTATTGCAATAAAGGGTTTGCAAATTTTATTCCAATTGCATTAAATGGTTTTGATATATAAGCTTATTTACGTTATTCCATTAACCATGTTGATTTGTGCTAAAATTGGCAAATTTGATTCCAATAAATGGCTTGCAAATTTTATTCCAATAAAATGGCAAATTTTATATTAAATTAATATTAACATATTTTATTTCAATGAAAGAAATTATCAAAAACAGATATGATAAGAGGTCATTAAAATAAACCTAGTGGGTTTCAAATTGTTGAGTTATCTATGGTCATTTGCAATGATGAATTTAATTGCAAGCTCAGTAAGGAATTGAGGGATGGAGATCATGCTTCAGTTGTTCATTCAATGACACAACATAGTCCTACACTCAAATTTCCTATTGTAAGATATCATATTTTATAGCCAATTATATAAAAGGTGTTGTATTAATCAAATAAGAGAGATAACTTACTAGGTGTTATAAGTTCTTGGTGAATTACATTATTTGCAGCTAATCTTCAGTGATATTGTAATTTCTATTGAGACAACTGTAAAAGAAGGTGAGAAAAGATCGCTCACCCAGTTACACATCCTCATTGTTGGATTTATAATATTGTTGAAGTTTTCTTTTCATAGAAGCTATATCGTGCCTTTATTTACCGTTTTGGTTGATTTCTACAAAATTGATCTCATGTGTTTTTTCTCTCCTTTGTTTATTTATGCGGTTAATTCTATGATGAATTTTATAATCCTATATCTCTTTTGTTGGAATACATGGAAAGTATTTTTTTTATTTATCCCTTACTTTACATAAAATATTTATTAATTAATTAATTACGAATTTACTTTTTTCTCTCTTCTTTATGTTGTTAATGGGTACAGCTGCCATTGCACCTTAAGTGTTTGCAGACGGCAATGAATATTATACAGAGAGAGAGGAGCGAAGCCAACGTGTCGAGTTACCTTCCCTTTCACCACCATGCCTCTTCTCGACTAAACTTCCTTACGCCTCCCACAGCTTATATCGCCTCAACGTATAGTTTCCCTCCACACCACCCTCCCCTCTCTCAGCGCCATGGCTCTTCTCAACCGAACTTCCTCACGCCTCCCACAACTTGTATCGCCTCAACGTATAGTTTCCCTTCACACCACCCTCCCCTCTCTGTCATCCGCTGCATCCTGCAGCAGTGCAGCACGGACATCATATGCTCGGCCACCTCCTCCATCATCAGCTTCTTCTCCTGCTGGTCTTTCCAAGACGGCGGAGTACGTGATCTCCAAGGTTGACGATCTCATGAACTGGGCTCGGTGTGGTTCCATCTGGCCTATGACCTTCGGCCTTGCTTGCTGCGCAGAAGAAATGATGACCACTGGGGCCCCCCGTTACGATTTTGATCGCTTCGGCGTCATTTTCAGGCCCAGCCCCCGCCAGTCCGATTGTATGGCTGTTGCCGGCACTCTCACCAACAAGATGGCTCCTGCCCTTCGCAAGTACATTCCAGTATCTCATTCTCTTCATTTTCTTTCTTTCACTTGGGTATTTCCCTTTCATATAATTCTGCTTGCTTGCTGAGAGAATGTGCGGGAATTGGATCCTAAGTCTAACTTTGGTATATGATTTTCTGAGACTAAATTATAAATCAGGATTAAAAAACCTATTAATCCTCTATATTCAATCAAGACAAAGATTCGTTTAATTTAATTGAGCTTTTTGCTTTGGTGTTGCAATCTCAGTCTAACTTTGGTATATTCTGCCAGTATGAGAGTCTTCTTTCCGTGCTTGAATGCTGATACAGAAAGCAGTATTACCAACTGATACCACGTGTCAGAAAGAGATTTTTATGCTTGTAATTTTAAAAAATGGAAAATTAATACTTATAATGTATGAGGAATGCTGGTCTCACAAACCAGCTTCCTTTATACTTCCATTCCTAAGTTTCGTTCAAAAGCATTACTGAGCTTGCTGCTGATCCACTTATAAGACTGCAACTTTTTTATTTATTTGTTTTTGTTTTTTTACTCTAGTTTCTTGAACACCTATAGGAATGCTGGCAGTTCATTTACTTGGTGTTGGATATTTCAATTAGAGATGAAACAATTTTTTTTTTTTTTTTGTTCTTTTTCTTTCCCCCACCCCCTCTTTGAATTTCCATGTTTCTAATTTTAGTTTTGACCCTGGAAACTTGATTCAGTTCTGCATTGCACTCAAGCAAGCTGATTTCATTAATTTTACAGGATTTTTAATGATGCTAAAAAAATTCCTTCAGGGTTTATGACCAAATGGCTGAGCCTAGCTGGGTCATCTCCATGGGAAGTCGTGCTAATGGAGGAGGATACTACCACTACTCCTACTCTGTTGTTCGAGGATGTGACAGGATTGTTCCTGTAGACATATATGTTCCAGGCTGTCCTCCGACTGCTGAGGCTTTATTATATGGAGTCCTGCAGCTGCAGAAGAGGATCAATAGACGCAAGGACTTCCTCACGTGGTGGACAAAGTGAGGGCAATAGCTTTATATCATGGCAGTTAAGCTGTGTCATCATGTTAAATAAACAATGTAATATACTGTGGATCGCCTTTCAATACACCTTTTAAGGGAGACATTGTGTTGACTTATTCCCAAATCACATCGCAGCCCCAGGATGTTACTTTTGTTGTATCGCATTCTGTGCAACTTAAATAAACAATGCAATATACTGTGGATTGCCTTTCAATACACATTTTAAGGGAGACATTGTGTTGACTTATTCCCAAATCACATCCCAGCCCCAGGATATTGTTTTGTTGTATCACATTCTGAGCAACTTTTGTAGGTTTTAGCTGCTTAAGGTCCTGTGGAAGTCTATTTCTGTTGGACTCGCATCTACCTACGAATTTGCATGTTTCTTGTTTGTTGAAGCTTTATGTATGTTGATTACCTGGGAGGGCACAAGACATCTCATGTTTGACTTGGTTCAGAGCGTTGGGGTTGGAATCTATTTTTAAGAATGCCGATGAAGAACTCTTAGATGTAGCTTTTTCTTTCTTCTTCCTGAATGGCCCCAGCATTTGTAGTGTTAAAACATGGCTTCTTCACATCTGCTGCCGGTGAGGACCATTTGCCCATTATCCTTTGTCATTCTCCACTGATAACAAAAAAGACTCCATGTTGGCTACCACTTTTGCACAGTAAGGAGATGCAGGTATTTTTATTTTTATTTTTTTAATTAAAGGATGTAAGGTTAAGTTGGATGGAAGTGCTTCAACCTTTTTGTTTTGGACATGTAGCATCAACCTAGCCCAACCACCAGGAACCAAACAGAATTACAAAGCAGGCTCAAAAAACTAATTGAGAAATGAAATTGAAACTAAAATTAAAAGCAAGGATATTTTTTAAAGTTTAAATTAGTTAGTCCATTGTTTAAATCACATTAGCACAAAAAAATGATGCACTAATAAAAATTTAATGACAAAGGCCAAATTAAAAATTTTTAAAATTCAAATTTAATTGCAAATTTTTGAATTATAAGTATTAAATTAAATTTTAATTTAAACTGTAAGGATTAAAAAATAATTAATTTTTTTAAATAATAAATATTTAAAATAAACAAATATTTTTAATAAATAAAAAACATTTTTAAAAATCAAAGGCGTCTTTTTCATCTTTCAACTTCATATGCCCCGTATGACAAAAAAAATCGGAGGGTAAAAAAGTATATTTTTTGAGTGTTAAAAAATTGTTATTATTAATTGATACTTTATATACTTTATATTGTTTTAATATTTCACTAATATAATTTATTTGTTTTATCTTTTGGGGTATTAAAATAATATAATTAACAACAATAAAAAAATTTGTAGAGTTTGAAAAAACTTATAGATAGTAAAATGATAAAACAAATTTGTAGAAAATCAAATTAATAATGAAATTATTTTTTAAGAATAAAAATAAAAAAATTTATCAAGATTAAACGTACAAATGAATTTATCGTTTGATTATAATTTCCAATTTTAATTTTGACATATTAATCATATATATTTTTTCCTGATGTGTTGTTTAACCTAAACAACACATCACATTACAATATCTATATAATTTTTACAATCTTTTTTTCTAATTAAGAAATGAAGCACAAAGAAGGCTCCAAAAACTAATTGACAAATGAAATTGAAACTAAAATTAAAAGCAAGCATCCATTGTTTAAATCACATTAGCACAAAAAAATGATCCACTAATTAAAATTTAATGACAAAGACCAAATTAAAAAAAATTTAGAACTCAAATTTAATTGCAAATTTTGAATTATAAGAATTAAATTAAATTTTAATTTACACTGTAAGGATCAAAAAACAATTAATTTGTAAATAATAAATATTTAAAATAAACAAATATTTTTAATAAATAAAAAAACATTTAAAATTAAAGGCATCTTTTTCTTCTTTCAACTTCATATGCCCGTATGACAACAAAAAAATCGGATGGTAAAAAAGTATATTTTTTGAGTGTGAAAAAATTGTTATTATTAATTGATACTTTATATACTTTATATTTTTTTAATATTTCACTAATATAATTTATTTGTTTTATCTTTTGGGGTATTAAAATAATATAATTAACAACAATAAAAAAATTTGTAGAGTTTGAAAAAAATTATAGATAGTAAAATGATAAAACAAATTTGTAGAAAATTAAATTAATAATGAAATTATTTTTTAAGAATAAAAATAAAAAATTTATCAAGATTAAACGTACAAATGACTTTATCGTTTGATTATAATTTTCGATTTTAATTTTGACATATTAATCATGTATAATTTTTATGTGTCGTTTAACCTAAATTTATTGTTTGTTTATAACTACCCACACAATTATAATATCTACATAATTTTTACAATCTTTTTTTTAATTATTTATTATTATTCACATTATCTTACTTATCTTATTTCACTACTTAATGAATAATTAATATTTATTTAAACTTATAAAATATTATCGTAAGAAGAGTAAACTTCCTCTCGTAAACTTCAATATATTGTCTAATTATTATACGGCTTTTCTTAATAAAAAAATATATGAATATGTAGATCTTGTTGTTATAAAGCAATTATCTACGACTAATGTCAATTTTGATCAAGGAGTAATTTATTAAAGGTTTTTAAGAAATATAAAATTTAAATGGTGTTTTTTATAGTGTGTTTTTAAGCATTGTTTTGAAATATCAAGTTGAAGTACCATTAGAGTCATACAAAAAATAATGAGATAATTTCATTTATATACTTTCAAAAATAATTTTATAGAGAAAATTATTGTTTGAACTTTGATGTTCTATGGTGTTGCATGGTTATTAAATTCTTACTTGGGGTCAAGCACTATTTTTTTCCTTTTTGCTCTTTATAAAAAGTAGTATTTAGTTATAAAATATAGTTATTATGTTATAAAAATGACTATTGTATTAAATTATAAGATAATAACTCTTTTTTATAATTGAATAATTACTTTTTATAAATAAAAATAAATAAATAAATCATGCTTAGCACCAATTAGGATTTTGGTGTCCATTGAGCACCATGTAGGATTTGCTGTGCAGGCACCAAACAATAATTTGATAATTTCTTTAATTTAGAAACATACTTTATGAATTTTATTATTTTCTATAATATTTTAAATTTTTAAAATAATGAGTTATAACCATACAAAAAAAATAAAATTTCATTAAAGTATTATTATAAAACATAATATTTATAAAAGCATCGTTATTAAATATGGTGTCTATAAAAATAAAAAGACAACTTACTAAATAATAATTAACTTTTCATTTATCTTAAGCAAAAATAATATAAATATTTGCTGAATAATAATAGAGTAAATGTGGGAGATTTCACTTTTATTTTTTGTATTATTACAAGACATCATTTTAAAATTATTCACATTAAATAAAAAATAAATTATGAAATATAGCATCTTAAAAACACTTAAATAATCTATAAAACTCAATTGAAATGGCTTATTTCTTAACATTAAATGATTTTGGTTTAAATATTTACTTTCCTCTCAATGTTGTCTCATTACTTGACAAAAAAACAACATTTAAATAGAATTATGTTATATATAGTAATATGATAAATATACTATTTTTAAAAAAGGTTAAAGAATATAATTGAAAATTATAAATAAGCTCATATAATTAAATTTTAAATGGAAGTAACTATAATTATAAAATGCTTTTACATACTATTTGTGAATAACATCGATCCAAGCTAAATAAATTATATAAAAAAAAACATTATTGTTTGTGGGTTACTTGTCCCTTACTAACCATTATTAGTATTAGAGGATTTCCTTGTTAAAAAAAACTAATTAAATCATATCATTTTACAAAATAAATAATTAGGAAGAAAAACGTTATTTATTTTTGTAACACTAGTAGAAAACTCATACGTACAATTGTACTAATTGATAATAAAAATTAATATAAAGAAAACAAAAAAATAAAATAGTAATCAATTTATTTGTAAGATTATTTTCTCATAATCTTTTGTATATACAAATAATAGTAATTAAATTACTTGAAAGTTTTAATCAAAAAATTACATTGTATAAACAGAATAGTATAACGGTATAATTGTGATATAATTAATAATTAATAACTTTTATTCTATTAATTTAATTAAAATATATTTTTTTAAAAACAAGTCTTTAGGCAATTTATTATTTATTACATATATGTAATCATCACAAAATTCAAAACTTTATTTCATATATGTTTCAAAACTTTATTGTCAAAACTTTAGGCAATTAATGATTATTTCAATAACTCAATAATAATGAAAGGAATTACTAAAGATGGAACATGAAAAATAAAAAGTAAAAAAAATGAGCATTTATTTATGAAAAAAAAATGAGTTTGCAAATTTAACCCATCAACATTCAACAAAACAATATGAAAACAAACTAAGTGCATATCTCAAAACTTAACATATTAAATAAAAATAGAAATAACCATTGCTTCATAACATCAATTTTATTTCACATTTCTCAATCAATCTTTTTCTTTCTTCACATGAATTGATTTCTTAGAAGACATCTGAACATTACGATTATGGTCCATGAAGTCCTCGGCATTCAGATTTGCATCAGACACATCATTAGCTGAAGTACTGTCGTTGCAATTGGGATTAAATACTGCTTCAAAACTTACTGTCAAAGACTATCACATAATCAATACTTAGTTAACTATATAACATAATCAATACTTAGTGAACTATATAAGCATTTGCATGCATTGAACATATTAAATTCATATAATAATATTTCAATTCAATATGAAATTTTACTATTAAGTTATTGGATAATTTGCCACTAAATTCAACAATATTAAATTCATTATTATTTAGCTATTTGAATAATTTATCAATAAAATTTAAAGCAATTTTAAATTTCTTTCATCATTAAATTTCTTTTGAATTCAATATCACATACATGTATTGAACATATTAAATTCATGAAATAATATTTCTGTATAGTTAGATGAAACAAAAATTGATAACAACAACAATACAATGTTTTAAAAGAAACAAAATAAAAGATTAACAAAAATGATGTTTAATGTATACCTTGACTATTCCTTCAAGATTCATTTGCACTGGACGTCCTATAAGGACAAAAAATGAGTATCACAGTCTTGTTAACATAAAAATAACTGGTCAATACAAAATAATAAAAACGAAGTAAAATTGAGATATTTTTTAAATAGTATAAAATAGAATATAATATATTCTGAACCAAAATATTACCTAGGCTGCATGCCTGCATCAAATGTAACAATAAAGCTTTCAATAAGATGATTTTTCACTATTAATTTTTTAACAATGTACACAGGCATTTATTTAGTGATGCCAGCAAAAATCTCATCCTTTACAACCTTAAAAAAAAATGTGGATTTCAAAGCAAAAAATAAATAACAAACATGACATAGGTATCAAGAGGAGGAAATTCTAAATTAAAAAGAAGCAAATAAGAAGAATTGGACAAACAAAAGCAATTTCATTTCTATAAAATTTGAATTTTAGAAGCCAATATCAAACATATTTATTCCAATAAATGTCACAGGTTTTATGTCAAACCAATATCATTATTATTCATTTATAGATTTGCATTAAATCAAGGAAAATTTATTCCAATAATCGTGTGGATTTGCATTAAAACTGATAAATTTTTTATTTGCAAATTTTATTCCAATAAATCTAGAAGATTTTATATCAAATCAATATCAACAGATTTTATTTCAATAAATCTAGCAAATTTTATTCCAATACATGGTTTACAAATTTTATTCCAATAAATATGGTATATTTTATATCAAACTAATATATGCATATTTTATTTCATTGAAAGAAATTATTAAAAATAGACATAGTAAGAGGTCAAAATTAGGTGAGATGGATGAGTTGACAAAATTCAAATTTTAAATTTATCTCATTTAATATTTTGTTTGACATAGTTTTCTAAAAGAATGAACCAATAAAAAGAAGAGAATTTCAAATTCTTATTATTGGAAAAAAGAGACAATAAATGATTAGAAATGGAAGGAAAAATATGAAATGAGTGAAATGAGTTAGATCATAAGAGGGTGACATTTGTCATTAGTAGAGTGTGATAAATGTCAATACTCCTGAAAAGTTTACTGCTTTAGAATTTTATATCTCATTTAATATTTTGTGTGACAATATTTTGCTTGCAAGAATTAATTTATATTAAAATAAATTTATTTGATAACTTGTTCAGGAAGAAAAACACAGAAGAAGCAAATAAGAAGAATTGCATTAATTTGGGCAAATTTTATTCCAATAACAGTGTGGATTTGCGTTAAAACTGACAAATTTTATTCCAATAAAGGGTTTGCAAATTTTATTCCAATTGCATTAGATGGTTTGATATATTAGCCGGTTTGTGTTATTTCAATAACAGTGTGCATTTGCTTTGAAATTGATAAATTTTATTCCAATAAATGATTTGTAACTTTTATTCTAATAAATTTGTTAGATTTTATATCAAATCAATATCGGTATATTTTATTTTAATGAAAGAAATGAACAAAAGTAAGCATGGTAAGAGGTCATTAAAATAAATCTAGCAAATTTTATTACAATAAATGGTTTTTAAATTTTATTCCAATAAATCTGACAGATTTTATATCAAATTAATTTCAGCAAATTTTATTTCAATAAAAGAAATTATCAAAAATAGACATGGTAAGAGGTCGAAATTGGGTGGGGTGGATGAGTTCGTAAAATTTAAATTTAAATTTTATTTCATACAATATTTTGTTTGACATGGTTTTTTAATAGAATGAACTAATAAAAAGAAGACAATTTCAAATTCTTATTATTGAAAAAAATAGAAAGAGACAATAAATTATAAGAAGTGGGAGAGAAAATATGAAAAGTATTAAATGAGCAAGATGATAAGCGAGTAATATTTATCATTAATAGTGTGACAAATGACATGAGTATAGTGTGACAAATGTCATCCGATGTTTTTGTTTTAAAATTTAGTAAGTATAGATTGAAATATTTTATATAGTTTATAAAAGAGTAATGATACTTATACACTATTTTTTTTATACCACTCTTACACATTCTCTCACATATATTATTTTATTACTACTTCCATTTCAAAATAATAGTCACTTTAAGAATTTTAATTTGTTTCAAATTATTTGTCGTTTTGTTTTATTAATTAAATATTAATTATTATTTTTTTAACTTTTTACCCTTATTTATTATTATCTTTAATGTAGTAACAAAAGTTTAAATTGACTTTAATAAGGATACTTTAGTTTGATATAACTATTTTTTTTTACTACAATTGAGACTATTTAATAGTTTTTTTAATTCTTATATCATTACCTTCAACGTCAAATATTTTGAAATGAAGGGAGTATTATTTATCATATACCATCATCTATCGTTATTATTATTTTATAATATATCAATGATTAAAATTATAATATAAAAAAAATATAAAAAAATTATATATAAATATCATTACTCTTTATAAAACTTATACTCACACTCTTCTAATTTTAAATTACTTATATTAACTTCTTTTATTATAAATTTTTTTAAATATTAACTTGATATTTTGATAATTTGTGATATATACCATTATGTTATAGAAATTTTTTAAGAAAATAAATATTTAATATAATATTTGTTAATAGAATATATTTTACCTATAAAATCGAATTAAGAGAATTGTGATTGCAGGGGCTAGAAATATGAAATGAGGTTAATGTAATTTATTCTAATAAAAAAAATTACATACGCGAAAAAAGCAAATTGGGCTGGCTTGGGTTTGGAGGACCGTGGCAACCGCGTTCTTGGCTTCACACCCTGGCTCCGCGTATAAATTCCCTCGCAGTTTTAGCACGCTTCCTGCTTAGTTTTTCCAAATTTTGTAGGGTTTTCTTCCAAAATCTCTGTCCCGGCAAAAGATCCACCAATGGCATCGTTCGAGCAGGCACCCCCCGGCAATTCCAAGGCTGGAGAAAAGATTTTCAAGACCAAGTGCGCTCAGTGTCACACCGCTGAGAAAGGTTCCGGCCACAAGCAAGGTAACTCAGATTATGCTGAAAGCTCATTGTTAACAGGTCGCCATTGCCATGTGTTTGATAAGATCTATTTAGATTTTGGGTAGACTTCTTGGATCTTCATAATACTGATTGCCAAAGAAGGCTCAAATCTAGTTATCCAAATGCAGATTCACGATTTAGCTTCTGTATCAATGTCGTTTGGAGCCTGAGAAATATAAAATGGGATATATATATATATATATATATATATATATATATATATATCAGGTATCAAGGGTAACCTATTTTGAAGTTTCATGGTTTTGTATTGGTTTTTAATCTTGAGCAGTTAGATTTTCTATTTCGTATGTCTCGTAGAACGGTAGAAGAGTAAGGTGGAAATATTCAAATTGTTTTCCTACCATGTAGTTCATATATCTGGCCAACAAATGATTGACGATTCCTTCTATTTCTCCTGAACCTTCATGTACTTTCGTTAGAGAGCTGTAATGTCTCCCTTTTTTATTCTTTGTTTAAAATCTGTGAAAATTTCCATTGATAATTTACCACTAATAAGCAGTTTTGATATCACTGTTCTAGATTTGCTTATCCTCTAAGACTTGTTGCAGAGGATGAGGTTGAGAGACGTATATAAAAATCCTTTCCTGACTTCTACTTTTATAAATGTTTTGTATGTTGATAAGTTGATTGCCTTAATCATGAAATGTGTAGTTAATGTGGAGATTCTTTAAGTTTTTTCTTCCTGAAAGCTCTTGGAGTGAGTGCTCAACCTGAACTCAACTGAAACAATACCTTAAACCTGAATTGTATTTGAACACAACATACTCTGTGGTATGTAGATGAGTTGCAGGTTGACTCACTCACTCACTCACTCACTTGTATAGATTGAAAACTCAAATTTGGCCTAACAGTGTAAAGCAGCTATGAAGAAATATTGTGAAAATATGTAGAGTTTAGATGTAGTGGATATTATAAATTTGTTGTTTTCAAAGTTTATATTTGGGATTCTGATATTTGCTGATGTATATATGAATATTTTTGTGTGTATTGATGTCTGAAAGTTTGTTCTTTACCTTCAATTCATGAGATCCAATATACCTAACCAAACCGTATTTTGTTGTCGGATGGTTAGTTAACTTGGTTTTCCAATCCAATGTTTGCATGTGAGTTTTCCTATGCCCAATTGGTGTTTGGCCAGTTAAGGATTCTTAGTGAAACTGACTAAACTTGTGGTCTGTGGAGATTGCAACATTCTTGGTTTTTCCTCCTTTGCCATTTGTGTGGAAATTTGCAGGCTTTCTGATTCGAAGTTTCTTACTCTGTCTTTGTTTCAACAATAAAGCTTTGCAAGCTTCATGGAAGACTTTGTACTTTTAATATTTTTTAGTTTTGAACATTTTGGGACCAATAATTATTAAGAATACCAAAGTATACATTTTGTTAATCTTGAGATTCATTATTTTTCCTTGTTTCAGCATAAAATAAACATATTCTAATTTTATATATAAAAAAGAATAAAACATAGCCAAAGTTTTTTCATTTGTGGACTTTATCTCTTAGTTACAAGTGGCTTTTTGCCTCATATGATTTAGTTTATTGGTGTTATTATGTTGTACCTCATTATAGCATAGTTTCTGTTAGAAGTCACATTGTAAATTTTCTGTTGTTTCCCCTTTTTTTTTTCTGTCCCTTAATTATATCTTTATGTACTGTATATATAAACTATTCTAATGACAAAAATGTCTGCCCTAATCGTTGAAATTCTCAGGGCCCAATCTGAATGGTTTATTTGGAAGGCAATCTGGTACTACTCCTGGATATTCCTATTCTGCAGCTAACAAGAATATGGCTGTGATTTGGGAGGAAAAGACTTTGTATGATTACTTGCTTAACCCCAAAAAGGTACCATTTGAATTAGCTTTTCTCTATTGAGTGTTTCTTAATAAATGTTGCATATTTATAAGTATGAATTTTGCCCAATCCATGTGGCAGTACCTACCTTAACTGTAGTTATTCATTTGTTAGGTTTTTGCCTTTAGGTTTTACAATTAATACATGATATGGGTATCATATTTTTCCTCTCACATGACCTTTGTATACCTTTTTCATTATTCCATAGAGAAAGCCTGCAGTTAAGTTTTATCCGTATTTATATTCTGTATTTAGAGAAAGCTCAAATTCCTTAGAGAGAGGTAGAACCCGAGGGAAAATGCCTAAAATACTTTAGCTTTGTTTTTTTATTGATATTCTATGTTTGAGGGCAAACATAAAAAGTTCTGTAGTTACATTTTATCCTATTTATACCCTAGTTTCAGAGAAAAACTCTAATTCCTTAGACTGTAGAACCTGACTGCAGCTAAGTTTGGTCCTTAATTCCTTATTTATTTATTTCTTATATCTAAGGGTAAATGACAAAAATAGCGTAGTTAAGTTTTGTTCTTATTTATATCTTATATTCAAAGAAAGCTCAAATTCCTAGTGAATGTAAAGACGGAATTTTGGAGCTTTTGAGAGACCTCTTCTGTACTAATTCTAGAACATGAGAACAAACATATAAAATACTACAATTAAGTTTTGTCCATTGCTGTGAATACAGTTCTTGCCTACGAAGTTCAAACATGCCTATATTTAGGTGTGTCGTACATGTGTTGGACTCCGACGCTACCATGGCATATTTAATACTTGCATTCGTACGTATTGGAATAAATAAAAATTTCAGCTTAAGCATGTGTTGGACACGCAGATAAAAATTAAGGAAAAGAAAGCCTGAAAAAGAAAGAAAGACAAGAAAACCCATGGCGATGAGATCACAAGAGTTCCTAATCTTTGTTTATATATGAATAGTTTGAATAGTATAAAATATAAATTAGCAGTTTATTATTTAGGAAATTTTCTGGGAAATAATAGTTCAGGGTGGTTAAAATATAGGATGATGGCAGATGCGTTTATTTTTGAGAGGGGCTAATTGAATTGGAGTCGATGTTGTCTACTATGGAATAAAGACTAGTAAAACTGATACACGCTTATTTGTTTTGTTTTGTTGTGCAGTACATTCCAGGGACTAAGATGGTATTTCCAGGTCTTAAGAAGCCACAAGAACGTGCTGACCTTATTGCATATTTGAAAGAAGCCACAGCATGATTATATAATCAAACTTTCAGTTCCGCGGTGTATTTTTGAAGTTTTGGTGATTCAACTATCTGACATTTTGTTCTGGGGCCCTTATAAATACTTTGCCCCTTATTAAATAAAGAAGACTAGATAGGTTTGCGATGCCATTTTGTTCATTTAAAATTGCTAGTCATTGCTTCTCAACTCTCAAGAGTTTGAGGGGAATTTTCAGTTGTGGATGTAACATTCATTCAAATTAGCTCTTGGCACTTTCTCATCAATATTTGGTGAACTGCGAAACACATTTTGGCCATTCTTTGCATGATAGCCGAATTTAATAGTGTTCGGCAATTTCTATCTTGACATCTTTGGCTTCATTTGGTCATTGCTTCTCAATTCTTTGATATTCTTGTATGTACATATCGGCATAACTAAAGCTGCTAGATATATGATATGAGCTAAATGCGTTTATACTCTGCCTTCCAATTGCCACCATAAGGAGGATGGTTGCATTGAGAGCTAGATCTATGTTTGGGCAATGGAAGGGAAAGGATTTTATAGAAACTTTTCTTAATTTATAAGTTTCTGCAGAGTGACTTAATTGATAATATTTGCAAACAAATGAGCAAACAGATCCATCCCATATTGGTTAATGGTCTAACACAATAAGTTAGCTAAACGTTTAACCATCCGTTGTTGCGAGTATTTTGTGAACATTTTTTTAAAATTTTTTTTTCAAACTTCTTGTGTGCGTGTTTTTAATAAAAAAAATAATAAAATATAATGTTTTGCCAGATTATTTAAGAAACGTTTTAAATATTGTTAGGATTGTTTGGCCAGTTATTCAAAAAATACTTTTTTGTTAAATTATCAAATTGACATTCAAATGCTAGTAATTATACATATGCAAGAGTAAGGTTGAGTCAAATAAACATTGTTGGGTTAAAAAGTGTCTCATATTACATTTTAAGCCAAATTATTATTTTAGTTTTCTAACTTTATTTTTGGTCCTTTTTTGTTCTACTTTGTCCTCTAACATTCTAAATCTTTCACATAAGTCTTTAATCGTTAGTTCAGTCAACTCAATTAACATATATGTAAGTGTTCATATTAGCATAAACATTAACTGGATTGATGGAGTTAACTATTTAAGATTTATGTGGAACATTTAGAAAGTTAGAAGATCAAAGTAGAATTAAAAAAAGATGAGGGATCAAGGTGGACTAAAAACAAAGTTAAATAATTAAAATAGGAATTAACCTATTTTTAGTAACAATATCTCATAATATTTACTTTATTCGCCTCAAAAGAAAAGTGAAATATCATAAACAAAACTAATGGAGGCAACAAAAAATATTTTCTTTTGATTATACTAAACTTTTTTTTCATTTAAATTTTTAATTTAATAATTCCCAAAAACATTTATTATTATTATTTAAATTATATAGAAGGTAGGGCAAGCGGGTGACCCAACCTATATACATTTCAATCCTAAAGATTAAAATTAAATCTATATGTCAACTCATTAATTATAATCACATTTTAAAATTTAATTATTTATCAATTTATTTTATTCTTTATTTCTTTATTATTCATAAATAAGAAATATGATTAGTTTTCTTAGAGTAATTATATTCCACAACTCCTTTTTGAAATGCATATATAATAATATTAGCTACATTATTATATATAACTAAGACAAATATTTTAAAAACTAGATCGATCATTGAACTAGTGAAGGTAAAAAGTCATGGGTTAGTAGTTCAACCAGGATTGAACCGAATTTGAATTAAATAATATATATATATATATATATATATATATATATATATATATATAATGTAATATTCTAACATATATAAGTAAGTGTATGGTCAAAATATTAGTAATTAACTAATTATTATAACTCTAAATATGTAATTATTTATACATTATTTTATATATTATTTAACTCATGACATTAAATATATTATATATCTTAATATTAATTTGAATAAATGCAAGTCTTTTTTTTATATGTTACGATATTTCTGTCCTTTTAGTAGGACCTTAACCTACCCTTGCAGTCTACCCATCAAGTAGCCCACCTCCGGCAGCTTAACAGAAGCTAATTTATTGCTTCCACTCTTGCAGATATTGAAAAGATTGCGTATTTGCATTGTTTAACATGAAGTCCATTTTCCTATTGTATATTGTTCTCAATTGTTGCTTTGTTTCAAAGGGGTTGCGTTGAAAAGTCAAACGGCCTCTTTATTTTATTGTTTTCTTTTACTATGCCTCTTTCGTATATTGAGCTGTATTCACTCTTTCTTCTCCAATAACTTTGAATGCAAAAACAGAGATAGCTAATTTTTCTTCTAGCTTTTTTATTTTATTTACAGATATATCTAGTTCAGATGAAAATCTTGTTCTCACCCTCGGTTCACCGTGAACTGGGTCTAGGATTGATCCTATCTAGCAAATAAAGCAGTCACGCTAGATGGTGCATTCCCAAATTGAAACTTCAAGCTCGACACTGAAACCTAAATTTGATTATTTTTCAAGTGGGAGACTCATAGATATATCCTTGCAGTATAGTTGTAAGTATTTTATTTTTCTGTGCAAGGGTTGTTTTCCCGCATAGGATTTAGTTTAGTTGATTAATTACTAAAGAAATTACTAAATCAATACTTGAAATGTAAAAGGGGATGTTGTTGAGAACAAATGTACTTAAAATAAAGGTGAATGTAAATATAAGCAATATAAACAAAGAACAACAACAAACAATAAAAAAAATTAGAATAAGATGAGAAATATGATAGATGATTCACTCTTTACCATTGGATATCGGCAAGTGATCATAGACAATCACTCATTATAAATATGACAATGTTCCCAACTCTCTATCCTGATTACTAACCGTAGATAACAATAAGTTCTGATATCCCAATCTTTCCTTAGTTATTCGGTAAATAGAAAAACACTCCCTACTTACTCTCTATTCAATGAACAACCTAGAAAACACTTCCTAAATTTAATCTAATGAAAGCTTTAAGATGAGAAAGATATGTTAATCTAGGCAACAATCTCAAACGCTTAGACTATTTAACCTATGTTATGCTCCACATCATAGTTTTTAAGGACTTAGCCATCCTTAGTTGCTACAAATTGCTACTTGTGAATAAGAGAATCAAATTATTATGTATTCAATCATTTATCTTAGCATTAAATGATTACCTAGCTCATTCTTTTGGTCACCCAAACAAAACCAAGTATCAAGTATAAGAATATAAACAACCATTCAAGAGAAGTTGGATACATTATCAATGGATTTAACTATAAAATCATGTCCAAGGCATTGAATTCATCCTCAACCAAGGAGATTTAACATTCTAACATCAGAAAATTATCTAATACAACATTCAAATCCATGAAAACAATAGAAGATACAAAGATGAAGATAAAACATTTTGAAGAACTCTACGTGGATGAATCTTCTCTGAAACCACTCCCTTCAACCTTCCTCTTGCTCTCCTCCTCCCTTCTAAGCTTTCTCTCTCAATTTCTAGAAGTTAGGATGTGTTAAAATGAAGTGGGAACCTATTTTTAAAGTGCTCAGCATGCGTGGGCGCTGTGGCTTTAGCTTTTGGGCATTGCAGCTTGGCTTCTAGGTGTTGTAGCTTGGCTTCTAGGTGCTGCAGCGCGAAGCCCTTAAAATCATATCAGGGATTTCAGCAATGGATACCACAGCCCTGGCTTGTGGGCATCGTGGCACCCACCTTCAATGGGTGTGTAGCACCAAGGCTTGGAGGGAAATCCTTCAGCTTTTGGGTGCCGCAACGCTGTCTCGGAGCACTAAACTCTGGGGTCTAAAACTATTTTTTTTCATTTTTGAGCGCTGCGGCACCCAAGAATGGGCGTTGGTATCTCTGACGACCTGAAAATAAGTATTTTGAGCTCTTTTCCACATATACTTACTTCCACATTGTTCCAAAGCATGCCTAACTTAAATCACTTCTTCTCATAAATGAATTTCCACTTCAAAACACCTACAAAACATAAAACGAAGCTAAGAACACAATAAACTCAAGAACAAAGCAATTAAATGCAACATAATTTAACATACAAAGATGGTAAAATAAGCACTTATCAAATTCTCCTACACTTAACCTTTACTTGTCCTCAAGCAAACTAAAACAACAAACATAACAAATTACACAACAAGGGACTCAATACACTCTTGCTAGCTCTTCATACTTGCGTTTCACTAAATCCATGAAGTCAATAATCAAAGGATCAAGGAAACATCTCAAAATTCTTCAAAGATTTTAAGTGATAAATTATCATTCACTAATCATCTAATCAAGTGTGTAAGTGAGCACTAAACACTTTGCAAATTCATAATTTCATATGCAAACAAGAAACACTCACAAACAAGCCTCTTATTTTATTTTCGCTATTTCCTTTTTCATTTTTGTAGTTGGTACTAGGATGTGGGTCACCTTTTGACATGAGGATTCATACTTTTGGTACAAACCCCCAATTGCTCAGTGAATCACAATCACTAACGTGCTTGCGTGCTCATAATCCAAGTGTCATTTGACGTGAATGCTCCCTACTTTTGGTATGAGTACCTAGTTACTAAGCACATAAAACCATTGAAGCATAGCCTTACCTTTATTTTCTTTTGTTTTTCTTTTCAATTTCAACTTGAGGCAAAAAATTCTACTTTTATGCATACAAATTTTCCCTAATTACATAGCATAAGGCTTAAGTGTTCAAAATGTTTAGTAGGATGATCATGAATCACAATGTACTCAGAGAATTAATAGAGAACTTTTTCAAAATTTGCTTAATTCCATGAAAACATAACTATCATGCCAATAGCTATTTCACAAAGCCAAGAGCCAACAAAGAACATACAAGTCCACATAAAACATAAACCTCTCCCTCACACTTAGCTCTTACATTGTCCTCAATGTAAGTTTAAATAACTCAGAAAGTAGAACCATGCATGGGAGAAAAGAATAAAAAAAATAGACATCATAAAACGAAAGAGAGTCAAAAATATCTCATCTGATTTAATTGGAGAGCTTTCTTTCCTTCGGGTTACCTCTTAGGAGCGCTTGGTTTATTGTTTTCAGCCTGACGTAGATCTGCAAGGTCACTCTTCATTGTAATCAAGTTCTTGAAGGGGTAAGGTGTCAATATCCTCTGTAGAAAAATTCTCATAGTACGGCTTCAAGCGATGCCCTTTCACTTTGAATACCTTTCCTGTCTTAGAGCTTTGAATCTCTACTGCACTATGGTTAAAAACATTAGTAACAACAAATGAGCCCATCCAGTGGTATCTCAACTTACCAGGAAACAACTTCAAGCGGGAAGAACTTTTTGTCCCACATTAAAATTTTTTCTAGAGATTTTTTAGTCATGAAAGGCCTTTGTCTTTACCTTGTAAATTTTTGAACTTTCATATGACTCATTTCTGAGTTCCTCCAGCTCTTGTAATTGAAGTTTTTTTTTATAAGTTTTCGCTTAGTTTAACTCCATATTAAATTGTTTAATCGCCTAATAAGCTTTATGTTCTAATTCAACAGGTAGATGATATGGCTTACCATAGACTATATGGTAGGGTGACATACCAATGGGTGTCTTGAAAGCAGTTCTATATGCCCATAATGTATTATCAAGCCTCAAACTCCAATTATTCCTGGATGGATCGACAATCTTCTCAAGTATGGACCTTATCTCTTTGTTAGACACTTCCACTTGTCTACTAGTTTACGGGTGATAAGGAGAGGATATTTGATAGGTAATATTGTATTTTCTTAACAAAGCTCAAAGCTCCCACAGATCGGTTACAAAAGTGAGTTCTCGATCACTTATAATTGCTCTGGGGTACCAAATCTAGCAAAAATTTGGGACTTGATAAAATTTACAATAGCTTTAGCATCATCAGTTTTGGTGGCTTTAGCTTCCACCCATTTAGAAACATAATCAATTGCAAGAACTATATATAGGTTTCTAAAGGAAGGAGGGAAGGGTCCCATGAAATCAATACCCCACACATAAAAAATTTCAACAATTAAAATAAGGTTTTAGGACATTTGATTTCTAGGCCCTATGGTACTTGTCCTTTGACATTTATCACAAGCCTTGCAGATGTTGTAAGAGTTCTTAAACAAAGTGTGCCAACAAAAACCATAATCTAATACTTTAAAGCCATTCTTCTAGCTCCAAAGTGTCCTCCACAAGTATATGAATGACAAAATGTTAGTATAGAATGAAATTCAGATTCAGGAAAAGTTAATATGGATCATCCCACATGTAGTGCCAAGCATCACTCTTTAATTTCTCTCTTTAGGCCTTGGTCAAGTCTTATGGTATGGTTATGGTAGCAAGATAATTAACTATATTAGCATACCACGGAGTAACCATACTTACAGAAAGTAGTTGTTCATCAGGAAATTACTCATGCAGTGGTAATGCTTCTTCATCCTACATTAGCTGGCTTAGGTGGTCTGCAACTAGGTTCTCACTCCCCTTCTTGTCCTTGATTTCTAAGTCAAATTCTTGTAGGAGGAGCACTCATTTGATTAACCTTGGCTTAGCATTCTTCTTGGTTAGCAAATACCGCAAGATTGCATGATTATAAAAAAAATAATTACTTTAATGCCTAACAAGATATGTTCTAAATTCCTCCAAGGCAAAAATAGCAGCAGGAAGTTCTTTCTCAATTGTTGAATAGTTCAGTTGGGTGTCATTCAGAATGTGGGAGTAATAATATATTGCATGGGGTGCTCTTCCAACCCGCTGGCCCAACACAGCTCCAAAAACATAGTCACTAGCATCACACATGATCTCAAATGGTAGATCCCAATATGGTGGCTAGATCACTAAAGCCAAAATCAAAACTCCTTCAATTTGGGAAAAGCAACTTTTCACTTTTCATCAAACAGAAATGTCACTTCTTTTTGCAGCAATTTGCATAGAGGTAATGTAATAAGAGAGAAGTCTTTAATGAACTTGCAATAAAACCCTGCATGACTAAGAAAAGCACATACTTTTCGTATACTAGTGGGGAAGAGTAAAGAATGAACAAGGTCTATCTTAGATTTGTCAACCTCAATCCCTCTAGCAGATATCACAACCCCTAAAACTATCCCCTGATTGACCATGAAATGACATTTTTCTCAATTTAACACTAAGTTAGTCTCTATGCAACATTTAAGTCACAAGTGACAAATTTTCAAGGCATACATCAAAGGAATCTCCATAAACACTAAAATCATCCATAAAGACCTCAATGATATTTTCAACATAATTAGAAAAGATACTCACCATGCACCATTGAAATGTAGCAGGTGCATTGTAAAGGCCTAATGGCATGCGCTTGTAAGTAAATGTGCCAAATAGGCATGTGAATGTAGTCTTCTGGAGCTATAATAATCTGGTTGTACCATGAGTAGCCATCAAGAAAGCAATAGTTAGAATGACCAAGTAACCTCTCAAGCATTTAATCAATAAAAGGGAGAGGGAAATGGTATTTGCGAGTCTTTGAGTTGAGCTTTCTATAATCAATGCAAATATGCCACTTGGTTTGCACTTGGGTAGGGACAAGCTCATTATCCTCATTCATGACCACGGTGGTGTCCAATTTTTTGGGTACTAATTATATTGGGCTCACCCACTTACTGTCAGATATTGGGTATATGATCCCAATATCAAGGAACTTTAGGATCTATTTTTTAACCACCTCCATCATGGAAGGGTTAAGAAGGTGTTGTGCCTCTCTACTTGGTTTGGACTTATCTTCCAACAATATCTTATGCATACATGTTGAGGGGTTAATCCCTTTGATGAAGGCAATGGTTCAACCAACAGTCGTCTTGTGAGCCATGAGTACTATAATCAACTTGTCTTCTTGAAGCTTAGTGAGAAACTTTGCTATGATTACCGGTAATATTTCTTCTTCACCTAGGAACGTATACTTTAGGTGATCCGGTAATGGTTTTAATTCCAATTTAGGTGCCTGCACAGTTGAAGGAAGAAGTTTCTCATTTGTCATAGGTAATTTAATAAAAGAAGCATTAAAAGTTTTAGAAATTTTTGGCAAAGCATGTAATGCTGTCACTGATTCATAAACTTGTCCACCCAAATCTAGATGGTTAGTAATGACTACCTCCAAATCTTCTAAGCCATGTGAATTCAGAATCTGTTGGGACACAGAATCTACAATATCTACTGCAAAAACAACATTATAGCTAGCTGGATAATTCATTGCCTCAAAGATAGGAAATTATATTTCCTTACCATTAAACTCCAGTGAGATAGTCCCAACAGGAACATCAATCTTTGCTTGAGATGTCATTAAAAATGGTCTTCCCAACAATAGTGGCATGGGGTTGGGTGATGACTTATCCTCCTTGTCAAGACATAAAAATCTAATGGGAAAAACATTTTATTTACCTGCACCAAAACATCCTCAACCACTCATTTGGAATAGGCATTGGTTATATTAGCCAGTTGTATTATCACACCAATTTCTTGTAATGGGCTAAGATTTAGAGATTCATATATATAGAATGACATAACATTGATGGAAGCTCTTAAATCTAACATGGCATGTTCAAACCTAGTTTGACTGATTGTGTAAGGTATTGTAAATGTTCTAGGATCTTTACACTTTGGTGGAAGCTGAGATGTTACTGGTTTTTTCATTGCCTTGAAGCTTTCTTTTAGAAGTACACAGTTTCTTCAACAATTTAACATATCCGAGTACTTGTTTGATGTTTTCAAGAAGAGGTAATTTGACTTCAACTTTTCGAAAGGTTTCCCTTATCTCATTTTCTTGTTCCTTATTTTTGTTCTTTGCAAAATGACTAAGAAATGGAGGAGTTGTCACATAAGATGGAGTAGGAACTGATGGCTTTGGATCAACCTTGTTAGGTGAGATTCTTGGGTAGATGGAGGAGGTATATGGTTAACTTCATTGTTCACTGGGGTTTTATCTTTGTTATTCTGTGATGGTAGTGCAGTAGTTAGGCATTCAATCACTACTTCTCAGAGTTACTGCACTTGCATTTTCCCTTGGGTTTCTCTTCGTTTGTGAGGGCAACTTTTCTGAACTTTGAGATTCCAAATGACTCACAGCTGTCGCTAATTGACCCATTTGGTTTTCTAAGTTTTGGATGCCTATCCTTACCTCTTGTTGAAATTGTATGGAGTTCTACTGAAATTGAATTGTGTTAGAAGCAAGGGTTTTCACAAAATCATCAATTGATGCTCCAGATTTTTGAGGAACCACTGATGGTCTAACTTGATATAGTTGTTGTGGTTTAACTTGAAAACTTAGCTACCTTGATTGTGTTGCAGCTGACTGATTACCCCCAAAACTACATTTTGGTGATCTCTCCATCGTAGATTATAAGTAATTGAATAGGGGTTATATTTTCTTTAATGCCCTTGAAAATTCCTTAGGGCATTGACCTACTCTAAGCTACCTTGTAGTGAGAGACATATATACATTGGATGACCTGCACTGATGCACTTGCTTTGTTTCCCTTTGTCATCCTACTAAGCAATGAAGTAAGCTTAGTTAGTTGTTGTTCATTGAATGATGCTTGAGCTTCACTCACTTGCTGGGTAGGCATATTATCTCTGGTACTAAATTACTTGGAGTTAGCTGTTATGTTTGCTATGAGAAGTTTAATAGCCTTAAGTGTCTTATCTCCCAGCACACCTATACTTGCAGCATCTATCATACTTCTGTCTGTAAGTGCCAGCCCTTCATACAAGTATTTGATCAGAAGTTGCTCGCTTATCTTATGGTTAGGGCAAGTCATGCATAACTTTTTGGATCGTTCCTAATACTCATAGAGAGATTTTCCACTAAACTACCTAATGCCGCAAATGTCATTCCTAATATAGGATGCCTTAGATGTAGGACAATATCTCTCTAGGAACAGACTCTTCATTTCAATCTAAGTATTTATAGTTCTCGATAAGAGGTAGTAGAGCCATTCTTTGGCTGAGTTTGTTAAGGAGAAGGGAAAAGCTCTTAATTGAATTTGCTCAATTAATACACTTGGTAGCTTCATCCCTAAGCGTACTACTTCAAATTCCTTAATGTGCTTATTTAGGTCATCTCCTGCCAACCCATGAAATTTAGGTAGAAGGTGGATTAGTCCTAATTTTAGCTCATAAGCCACCTCAGGTTCAGGACAATGTATACACAATAGTTGTTAATCTAACAGTCGAGCTCTCAATTGTTTTAGAGTTATATTATTTCCCTCAATTGTAGTATGCTCAGAGCGTTCAAATGAAGATGATGCAATATGAACTTCAGAATCAAGCTCAGAAGGTTGGATGAGGTGATATGCATATAGGAAGATGGACATCTTGCAAACTCGTGACTTGTACAAAATTCTCTTATTTTTTGGAGTCGCAAATCAATATCCTCTTCGGACATACACCTGAATGGAAGAAAGAAAGAAAGAAAGAATTAAAGAATTAAAGAATAAAAGAATTGAAAACAAGAACAAAGTAACTGATCAACCAAATGATCAATCCCTGGCGACACGCACCAAAATTTGGTGCGTTCCCAAATTGAAACTTCAAACCTCAGCAACGAGGCCTAAATTTGATTTCTTTCCAAGTGGAACTCTCACAAATATATCCTTGCAGTTGAGTGGTAAGTATTTTGTGTGTGTGCAAGGGTCGTTCTCCTGCAAAGGATTGAGTTTAGTTGATTAATTACAAAAGAAATTACTATATTAATACTTGAAATGTAAAAAGGGGTGTTGTTGAGGACAAAGGTACTTAAAAATAAAGGTGAATGTAAATATAAGCAATGTAACAAAATAACAATAACAAACAACAAGAAAATTTGAATAAGATGAGAAATATGGTAGAGAATTCACTCTTTACCATTGGACACCAGCAAGTGATCATAGACAATCACTCATTATAATTATAAACATGATAATGTTCCCAACTCTTTATCCTGATTACTAACTGTAGATAACAACAAGCTCTGCTTTCCCCAATTTGGAGTCTTCTAATTTGTCGGTGTGCTATTAAATAAATTATGGACGGTATACTAATGAAAGAAAAGGGAAATTAGATTGTTTACCAAGTAGTTAGTGTCTTGGAAGTTAGTTATTATAACATTATACATCTCAATTAAGTGTGCTCCTAATTGTTATATAATTGAGAAAGTTGAAGTCTCTAGGATGTAATATGTGTATTCTTGAGTAACCTTGGAGTCTTTAAGATCTAGCAAGTATATTACAAGGTCTGGGTTCTTCAATTGTATGGACAAAGTTTACACCCGATGTAATTGAATACTTAACAAGAAGTAACATATTGTTGTACATGAGAATCTAATATTGAGAATTTTGCATCTTAATTCTTTATAATATACAATCCATATTTTGAGTATAATAACACTGTCAATGATATTTCATTGGTATAATTTTTTAGGCATATATCGGACAGGGATTGAACAACTTGTTATATATATTATATTTTGAGTGGAATAAGATAACAATTTGAGTATACTGGAATGACACAATAAGAAGTGACACTGTCAAGAATTTATACAATCTAATTCTTAAGTTATTGAGCTCTTATTCCATGGGTGTATAAAAAGGAGTCCTAATGACTATCATTTGTGCATACAACATAAATGTTGATTATGGCATCATATGTGTATAGTACAATTAAATTATATATAGATAAATCATTTCATAAGTCTCTATTTTTCATAAGGTTGTTGTAAATTTTACATGATGATTATACTCTTATTGTATGTGATCATCTTACGTACAAAAACTATTCTACATTATACATATGAAAAGCTTTGTGGGGTGGATCCTTGGTATCTTTCATAAGTTAACCCTAGGTGCATCTAGTTTCACATGAGGTCCACGGACTATATTGGAGCCATAAGGTGGGCATATGGTATAGGCATACGAATCTTTCCAGCCATGTAGCTTGCTTCTGATGATGATCACATGTATATGGAAGAGTCTCGTGTGAGAAGAAGTCTTGAATCCATCATATTTACATTAACTATTTCATAAATGCCAAAGTCATAATCTTATAAATTGTTGTTCTTCCTTAATTATTTTAGTGTTAAGAAGATTGAGTTATGGAACTTTCATATCCATTTTAAGCTATTTTTTTATTTCTTATTTCTTAACTTTATAACTCAATATGATCAAATTCATCCTGGCACAAGGCTTGAGTTATAACCTGTGGGCATCTATATAGCTTGGGTTTTGGAAGTTGAGGTATTGCCCTCCTTTATGCTATCATTTTGTTATAATTGGAAGTTTCTTACATTAGAAATAAATTTCAGGCAGTTACAGTACTATCACACTTAATGTAAATAAAAGAAACATTTATTTTCATATAGTTTTGTTATAGGAAACTTGTACCCTATAATGGATTTGGTTTTGCTCATTGGGTCCTTGTGACTTACTCTGGTTATCTAACATTTTTTTCCAGATCTAGTAGTTGATCCACCTCCAGAAAACCCTCCGGTTACTCAAAGCCCTGCTACTTTAGAGTGGTAGGCATGCCTGAGGAATAAGTGGTGTGATCTCAAGTATTATGTGCAGTTTGGAACTAGGATTTGCATTTTGAATGTTATACTTTTGGTTTGAGGTTAAGTGTAGTGAATTATTGTTACTTCGGTCATGGAGGCCTATTGTGTCGTACAATTTTAATTGCACTTTTGTAGTATTGGGATATGTCCAATTTTCAAGGGAGACTCCGCCAAATTTTTTTGAAGTCTTTCTCAAAGACTATTTCAAAGTTTATCTAACTATTGGGTTTCTTTCAAATGCTATTGTTTCTTTAAGTTACACATAGATTCAAATGTACGCTAGTAGAGCACTACTTATCTGTGGTACCCTACGCCGGTCATGCTCCCTAATTTGGGGCGTGGCATAACAGTATTGATAATTAATATTGACTATATTGTTTCATCCTGAAACGATCGTAGCACGGTTTTGATACCCCAAATAGTATTGTAGTAGTGCGCATGCCAAATGTGTGAGTGGGAATAATGTGAAATAGTAATTAGAAAGTGTTCTATTACTAAATGGTGGTAGCTCAAAGCTTTCCACTAATCAAAGTCAATCATATTGAGGTTCTGGAAACCATGCATGTGAGATTTCACCATAGATGTATGGGTAAAAGTTAAGTTCTTATCCGTTTGTTTCGGTTGATCGAATATGTTACCTTATCCGTTTTGAAAGGTTAAGTTATAGTTTTGAATTGAATTAAAGTTATTTTGATCTATAATATAAAATATGTATATCCCTATTTTTGTGTGGTGTCTTAGTTTTTACTAGGTACCGTTTCATTCACCGAGTCAGTGGACTCACCCTTTCTTATTTACTATTTTATCTCTAGAGGACAACCAGATCCATCTACAAGTAGCATGACTTGCCAAGTTTGACTTGCTAATGTACTCTTGGAAGCATACTTGGTAGCTTAGAGTGTTACTTGGAGTCACTAAGACATTGTCTTAGTGATAGATTTATTGTGATAACTTGTGATAGATTTATTTTATGAATACTTCTGATGTTAGAGCTGCGCCCTTATTTATGGCTTATACATTTGAACTTTGATTTATTGTTGGACTGGCTTACTTGTTATGAACATTAGGACGATATCCTATTTATAGGAAACACTTTATCACATTTTCAATAAAATTCATGAAACTATTTTTAAATAAGAGTTTACATATGCATATGGTTATGCATCTCAGGTTTCCGGGGCATAGGGGTCTCTCCTATGCACAGTAGCAACAACTTCCATCAACTTGAGTTGACTTGTCGCATCTCTTAGTTTCTTTGGCCTTTTTGGTCCCTTAGTTTTTTATATACATAATTTCACTTAATAGGTAGTTATTAAACAACTTTTTGCTATATAATTTTTCAAAAATTATTATCTTATATATGTAAAATTTTTAAATATATATTATCAATAATTATAAACTAATTTATTCTGTACTTAACAAATAACAAATATTGATTTTTTATTTCAAAAAAAATTAATTATTACTTTACGCACAGATTATAAAAAAATTAAATTGTTATGCAATAATCTATATCTATATTTATACTAAAATATATGTATTTGGAGACTAAACCATCGGAGTAAATTTATCACTACCATTCTTATATTATCCTTTTTATTTTTATTTTATTTTTTAAAGAATAGTGAATAATCAGTCAATATTATCCCTATTTTAATCTTTTGTTTTTAAGGGATAATGGTAGTTTAAATTTTAAATTTTAAATAAATAATTTTTAATGTTACGTTCATGTCAAGATACTGTAGTTATATATGCTTTTAGAGAACTATAGTCTAGTGTTCTAATAATAAATATCCATGGGAAAATTAAACTAATTTTATTTTTTTAAGTAATAATAAATACATATACAATAAAAAGAAGAGTGATTGACGACACTGACTAATTAAAAAGTAATTATTCAATAAAAATAACTAAATTAATTTTTTAAATAATAATAGAATATATATATAACTAAAAATAAAATAAAAGTGAATTTACAATGTACGAATCATTTTTTTATATGATAAGAAAATTCTCAAGCATTGTTGATTAATTTTTGAGAAAAATTACTTTTATGTTTAATAAGGTATTAAATTCTTGCATGGTGTCTCATAAATATCATATTCTTTTATAGTGGCAAGATACTCTTCATTTTTTTCTTTTTTATCTTGTAATTATTCAATTATAAAAAAATTTATTATAATTATAATAAAATAAATAAATAAATATTTTTATGATAAAATAATCATCTTTTGATAATAAAATAATATTTTTATAAATTTAATGTCCGAGCGGCCAATGATTTTTTGTTATAAATTGAAGAATATTTTTTATAATAAAATAATCTCCATTTTACAAATTCTTACACTTATGAAACTTTAAAAATTTAATGTCGGAGCCACCAATGATTTTCTATTATAAATTAAAGAATATTTTTTATGATAAAATAATCCCCATTTTATAAATCTTACATTTATGAAACTTTAAAAATTTAATGTCCGAGCGACCAATGATTTTCCCTTAATTTTTCGTATTAGAATCCAGTCCATATTAGCAGATCATGGGCCCAATATGAATTTACAATGCACCAGTTTTATTACCTTCGACGCACTTAGCCCAAAATAATTTGGGCGTCACTCATCCCAAAATAATACGAAAACATGACATAATTTGGAGCGCTAAAAATGCGCCACGTAACTAACGAAAAAGCTGTCTTTGGAGGACCGTGGCAACCGCGTTCTTAAGCTTCTCGAATCCCATCTCTCAGACCAACTTGTCTTCGCGTAGCTTCCTCGATCCTTCAGCTTCGGCTTTTTCTCGTCTAGGTTTTCTCGCCCGAGAAACAGAGGGGAGGCAAACACAAAAGCTTCAGAAATGGCGTCCTTCGATCGAGCACCTCCTGGCGATCCCAAGGTTGGAGAGAAAATCTTTAGGACCAAGTGTGCTCAGTGCCACACAGTTGAGAAAGGGGCCGGTCACAAGCAAGGTAACCCATCCTCTTTCCATGTCTTTCTCTTCTTGCTTTCGTGTTTAGTTCGATTTGGGTTTTTGGATTTCTGGGTTGAATTGTGTTTGGATCTCTGTTTTGTTGATTTCTTTACTTTTATAATTTAAGTGAAATAAGAGTTAGATCTATAAATCGATTGCTATAATCGCAGATTTACTTCTGTGTCTATTGGTTTTGATTGCCGACAAATAGAAAATGGAAATAGGTGTAAAATATTGGGTTGTGAAGTTATCGAGATTGAAGTTTGAAGACTTTTTTTAAAGCACCGTCTTAGTACACTTTGCCATCCTAACCTTTTGCTCTTACCTTCTTTGTAGGAGAAAGGAAGCCAAGATTGTTAAATTGAATTAGGCATGTGACAATTATTGGTAGCCTATTTTAGGTCCTCAACAGATTTGTGCATCCTAAGTTGCTAATTTTTGTGGTTGATCAACGAGGAGTGATTATTATTTGACTTATTTGCAGTGTTTTAAAAGGTCAAAGGTCCACCGGTTTAACCGGTTATAAATATATAAATTTTTTATTTTTAAACATATATAAAAATATGTTTTATATATATATATATATATATATATATTAATTTAATATATATTCATCTTATATTGATATATCTTTATATACATCTATAATTATAAAAGGTTCTTGTATACAAAAAAAAATCACAATATATTTAAAAGCAAATTTATATATTTTTGGTATTTTATTATACAAAATCGTGTAATTTAAATATATCTTTAATATAATTATGATGTATTAACAAAATATAAAATTGTAATATATTTGTTAAGTTAATTTTTCACTCAATACTATATTTAGTAATTTGTATTTTTAAATATAAAATATTATAGACAATAAAAGAATGTAAGAGCAATTTTGTTTTGTTTAAATAAAATTTGTTAACACTAATGTGCCAAGTGGCTCATAGGCCATCTGGTGGCTCAAGGTTCAAACCCTGCAACTAATCCTCAAAATTTTATTTTAAAAAATGATGACGTGGCGCTTCAACAAGGCACCGTGTCATCAGCCCAGCTAGCCTTACCAGTTTTGAAGAACTGGTCCCAGGTCGGCTGGTTTTTGAAAACTGGCCTGTTCTTGTTGGTTCAGTCTGGGTTGAAGCGGGGTACCTCTTAGAATGAGTTTCCAAGAGACCCAAAACGGCCAGTCCAGTTGGTTTAAAAACACTGCTTATGTATTCATCTCTCACTCTTTCTAGTCTCTAGTTTGAGGGTTTGTTTTACTGGTTTTTAATTATGAGCAGCGAGATTTGGTATGTCTTATTGTTTTATAATCTTATGCATGGTACAAGAGTGTCTAACTGTTTGCTGCCCAGTCTTATTGACTTATTCTACTATTTCTCCTGGATAAAATCCCAAAAGATTTTATTTGTCTTTTGGTTTTCTATTCTTTCAGATTAATAAGGCATCCCCTCTTTTCATTCTGTTACCTGTGTTTGCATTTCATAGTTATGGTTCACAAACTGTGGAGTAGTTGGTTAAAAACTGTGTAAAAGCAGATTTCAGTTGATAATTTGTCAGGAAGCATCACTTTCAGTCTAACGGGATGTTTGATAACGAAAGTACTCAGAACTCTGTTTATCAATGAAAAGTGTTTGATGGTATTTTGGTTGCTAAAAATTCAAGATTTGGTCAAAACACTGATTCAACCTAGTGATGCCTATCAACTTAAAGCTTAAGGATGAAGTTGTAGGGTTTTAATAAAATTTCACATGCACTATTTTACCCTCATATTATTATTGAAATTTTGAGGCAATACATAACTCAAGTTTAAAAACTGAAGTCTGAAGCTATAAACCTCCTTTAACTTTGTCCTGTTCTTTTGATGTGAGAATGATTGGACGAAAGCAAGAATTTATCGAGCCATGAAGAACAATCCTAAGTTAGCTACAAATGAAAGAACTTTATCAATGAAAAGGATTTCATATCTATTAGGACTCAACATTATGAAATATAAGTTTGTAGAACTTTATCAATGAAATGATTGGTCTGACTGCTTACTAAAAGTCAATCACATTTCCTTCTCTACCCTGAAATTGTTATGTTTTCTCTTCCTGCTCCTTTCTCTCATCCATTGCAGGATGAATTTCACATTTCTAGCCCAAAACACAATTCATCAAGTGTCAGCCTCTTATTTTCCGTTCTGTTTCTTTCTCCCTACCTCCTTGATTTTGCTTAATCTTCCTTGTTATTCTGATCACATCCAAGTCATGGTAACCTACTTGTCTCCACCACTTGAGTTTCCAGAAAGTGGAAGTATCCGTGTTTGCATGTGACCTCGGGAAGCAGCTGTCATGAAATCTTATTGCAAATATGTTGTGTTCTGATTTGCATATCATTGATATTTTGTTTTTGATGTTTGAAATTTAAGATTCTGAATATTCAATCACTCCTATTCAACTATATATATCCAGATTTTGCATGTATAGATGTATGAAAAATTTCTTCATGTGCAATTCATGAGATCTGAAATTTCCAACCAAATCTGACGAAAGCATATTTTGATGTCAGATGGTTGAGCTTGGTTTCTTTAGCCTAATCAGTCAGCCACAGATGTTTTCTTCTTCACCCGATATGTGTTTAGTTGGTTAAGGATCATGCTAAGAATACTGTTGATGTAGGTTTTCTTTTATAAAATTTTCAATTTTATTGAACACTATATGGTTTCTGATTTGGAGGCTCTTTAATTCTGCCCTTGGTTCAACGACAAGAAATCTTTTGACACTGTTGGGAAATTTTTTTTTACCTTGAGATTTAATTTCAACATTTTATAATTTTCATTTTTTTCTTCTGCATTGAACTATTTGATTTGTTAATAGTGAAAATTTAGACCAAATGACTTCTGTGATACTAAATAATAAGCTTAATTGCATTTTTGATTCACTTAGTTTGTTAAAATTGCAATTTTGGTCTCTCTAGTTTCATCTTGAACAATTTGGTCCCTTTAGTTTCATCAAAGCCGCAGTTTTGCCCACTTATGATGAAGTTAGGGGAACTAAAATTATAACTTTACTGCAACTTTGGTGAAATTAGGGGACCGTATTGTTTATAATTAAATTAGGAGAACCAAAACTACAACTTTGACAAACTAAGGGGACCAAAATTACAACTTTACTGCAACTTTAGTGAAACTAGGGGATTGTATTGTTCATAAAGAAATTAGGGGAACCAAAACTACAACTTTGGCAAACTAGGGGGACCAAAAATGCAGTTAAGCCATTATTCTTACGTGAGTACTTTATTTTCCTTGTTCCTTTGTAAAGTTTTGTAGATTAAGAATGGCCTAGGATTTTTATCTCTTTTGTTTGAATAGTTTCTGTTTCTTTGCCCCCATATGTTTAAGTTTATGGCTGTCGTTATGTTGGCATTGATTTTCTTTACGCCCCTACAATGTTGGCACTTGGCATTGATTTTAGGATAGGTTCTTTTTTACATGATATATTTTCTCTCGTTTCATTTCTTTATACTATATCTTTATGTACTATCTTAATGACAAAAATGTCTACTTTAATTGTTGATAATTCAGGACCTAATCTGAATGGTTTGCTTGGGAGGCAATCTGGCACCACTCCTGGATATTCGTATTCTGCAGCTAACAAGAACATGGCTGTGATTTGGGAGGAGAAGACTTTATATGATTACTTGCTTAACCCCAAAAAGGTATGAATTGAATTAGTCATTCTGTAGCGAATGGCTTTTTATGACCATTGCATATTAAAGTATGTGGACTACTTCTACATAATCCAAGCCAACCTTTCCTTGGAATAAAAAGTTCATTTACATCTAGTGAATATAATTTATATTGTGGGATTTAGTGTTATCTAGTGTAACTGAGTTATTGTACTGTGTCCCGTCGCCTGTGTTAATGTTCCGAGTTGACATTGGCAATCTTTTTCCACTTTATCTTACTGATATATATGCTTTTTATAAATCTGTTTGTTGTGCAGTATATTCCTGGGACAAAGATGGTATTTCCTGGCCTTAAGAAGCCGCAGGAACGGGCTGACCTTATTGCATATTTAAAAGAATCTACTGCACAATGATTAAATTTTCACACATTCAGTTATGCAGTGTTGAGGAAATTCTAGAATTTGAACTTTTTCAGACATTAGTTTTGCAGTGCTGATTAGTACTGATTCTTGGCAATAAAGTATACTAGACATTTTTGCAATGCTATTTTGTTCATTTAGCATTGCTGTCCATTGCTTCTCAAGAGGTTGCCGTATATTGGCGGATGTAACGTGCAATTAAATTAGCTGTTGAAACTTGAAACTTTATTATCAATATTTGGTGAACTGCGAAGCAGATTTTGCTCTTTCTTTGCATTATAAGCTGTTATTACAGTTTTGCAATTTCTTCCCCTGATTTGTTGGCTTTTTTCATTTCCACCCATAAGATGACTGCCGCCAAGCAAGTGTAGCAATAGGTTTATTAGTTGCGAGTTTGAACATGATTTCCTCTGAAGACAGTAGATTTGAGAAACATAATAGATACAGTATATATTAACTATGCCACAATACAACATCTTTTTAGAGGAAGAGGAAGGCTAGGGAATTCTGGCAAACATCCAAGAAATGTTAATAGTATGAATCAAAACAATTTTCAGTTTAATTACAGGGAGTCAAACTGGTTTTGGTTTTCAAAGTTTTCAGGGAAATAGTATGAGTTTTAGAGGTAGAGGAAGAGGTAGTCTTCTAACAAATCTCAATATCAAGTGTGGCAAGTATGGACATGTGATGTGGTATTGTCATTTCAGGTTTAAGCAAAGCTTCTAAAGTCCTTTAGCTGATCAATCTGGCTATAGATCCCCCTCTGCACAGTTCGCTTCAGTGACGGCAAGACCTTCATGTCAGCACTAGTAAATGTAATTACTTCATTCTCATCTATTATGAATCTAATAGTAACGCCAGAAACACTGTTGGATTAGTCTTGGCATCTACTTTTGAGCAACATGTCACATGATCTTCACTGGCAAAGATTGAATACACGAGAAAATTCACATGGGGAATGGTGCATGTTTGTCTGTCTGGTCATATTCTTTCCTTACATCACCTCCATTTAGAGTATTGTCTCTTCAAATAATCTTTTGCATGTTTTAGATATTACCAAAATTCTGCTGTCTTAAAGTTTGCAAAAGATAATCAAGTGTTGAGTTTCATTATGTTTACTTTTAAAAAACTCGAGATTCCGAATTCTCTGTCTTCACATGATTCTAGTTGCAGCAAATTCTTTAGCTGCAGAAAATTCTGTCTTCACACGATTCCAGTTGTAATATTTTTGAATTTCAATAGTGACACCATTGATTAAGCCATCCAGATTCCAAAATTGTAAATCAAGTTCTTTCTTGTTTTGGTAAGTTTCATAAACTTCCTTTGTTTTAGTTCTAATATAGTGTACACATAGCCTCTTGAACTTGTTCCTCCAAATTTGTTGGGGTCATCTCCCATACAATCTTCTCATGGGTATAAATATTACATTCATTTTATAAATGCCTTTTTTAAATATACATGGATATACATGTTGAAAGACAAATATAATGCTTTCTCCTCACTTAATAATTTTAGAAGTCTTGTTGAAAATAAACCTGGTCTTAAAATTAAGGCCTTGCAACCAGATTGGGGTGGAGAATATAGACCTTCCACTTCTTTTCTTCGAATCATGTACCATGTCCTCATACTCATGAGAAAAATGGAAAGAAAACATATGCACGTTGTAGAAAACAAGTCTTGACTTGTTTATGCAGTTCTTAATGGCATTTTGCAAGAAGTTTATATGGTGCATCCATCAGGAGTTGAAAAGGAGAGTGCTAATCTGGTGTGCAAATTGAACAAGACATTGTATGGTTTTGTACTTGGTTTGACAAGGTGACTTAAGTTCTACATTCCTTCAAATTTGTCATAGCAAAGTGTGATCAGTCACTGTTCGAGAGTTATTGGCAGTAAAAACACTAATGTTTTATATTATGTCGATGACATTTTAATTATAGGAAATTCTAGACAAGCTGTAAACAATCTTATTGCTTATCTGAACAAGGAATTTGCACTTAAGGATCTTGGCATGTTGAACTATTTTCTGAGTATTCAAGTTCAAAATACTAAACGAGGTGGAATCCTCTTAAAAACAAGGTGTAATCCTCTTAATTCAAACAAAGTACTTAAAAGACTTAGTTATAAAGCTAAAATTCAATTACAAAAATACACTTTCCAGCCCCTTAACTTTGCTCTAAGTTTCACCTTGGTCCTTTAATTTATTTTTGTTCCATTTTTTTGGTCTTTTAATTTATAAAAACCACTCAAATTAGTCCTTGTCACTAAATCTGCTAGCATCATTAACAAAAGTTGATGGTGTGGCATCCAGGTGGCAAGTTACCAACTAGGTGGGCTTTTTTTTTGGGTGAGTCATTCCCGTCCTCTTCTTTTTTCCCTCTCTCTCATTCCTTTGTGCTATTCGTTCGCTTTTTTTTTAATGATATTTCTTCCTTTTTACTCTTTCGCACTTCTTGACTAAAAGAAATGCAATAGCGTGCAATAAGACGAGGCAACAATTTGCGACTTAAAGGCTTGTGTTTTCACTATATGTATTTGCATAGTGTAATTACATGTATATAAGGACTTACAGAGAGTTTCAAAACCGTTGGAAACTAAGATGGAGAATTACAGGACAGGTAGTCAAACGTACAACAACCAGAGAAATTTAAAGCTTTAAAACTTTGTTACAGAGTAAGATGAGAATTGTTTGAACTGGTCTGTGTGAGCTGTTTGCTTGTTGTGGGTTGTTGGTTGGTGGAGAGATATCTGTGGTCAAAGGTTTATCCTGCCTCCGCAAGATGGGGGATCCATCGGAGACACCAATCTTGGTCTGAAGGAGAAGTTTGGTCAAAGGCTTGGATAGGGCATTGGCAAGCTGGTATTTGGTGGAGACATGAGCGACCTGCAAGTGACCTTGCTGAACATAATCGCGGAAGAAGTGAACGTCAATGAGACATGTTTCATGAGACTATAGACGACTAGGTTGAGATTGAGAGAAGTTGCTCCGACTTTGTCACAGTAATGGACAGGTTGGTGTGGGAGAGCAACATGCAGCTCTTGGAGTAAGGATTGGAGCCAGACGAGTTAGGCAGCGACAGTGGCAAGGGCTCGATATTCAACCTCAATGGACGAGCATGCAATAATCTTTTGCTTAGTAGAGCGCCAGAAGAGGAGTTGATAAACACAATTTTAATATATTATTTTAGCCTCACATTTAGTCTTTTAGCCCTCTCATATACTTAAATTCTTCAGTTTGATCACAGTTTATGACTTTGAGCTTTAATTTGGTTTAATGATATATTTCAACATTATATGAGCTTTTACGTTGCTTTTGTATTTTGGCTATAACTTAAGTTCTAGATATCTGATAGTCATGAAATTTATCTTGTAGTAAAGCTAAGACAAATATCTACAACTTTGATGAAGAACTCTAAGGCTGATTAGGATGTTTAGTGAGTCAAATTTAGCTCAGAAACTAGAACTGGAATGCTGCCATTGGAAGTCATCCTTAGCTGACCACTTATCAAAACTGCTGCGTTTTACTGGTGCTGCTACCCTAGAAATCTTCTAATGGCTTGTTAGACAGCTGGAGGACGTTTTGACCTAAGGACAGACTTGTAATTAGTGGATTTGGGTTTTATATATATTCAAATGTTGCAAAACGTTGGCAGCAGCTAGGGTTTTAGAGATACTGTTCCATTGCCTCAGACTTTTCTCTCTTCTTTGTTATGTCTAGGGTCCATTCTATTCCTCTATAAATTCATCCCTCTTCTTCATGGAGGGCTAGAATCTTTAAGCAATAATAGGGATTGATAGTCTTGGAATTTAATTTTGAGATCTTGGTTTAAGCGTTTTGCACTTCAAATAATTATCACATTTCCTCTCTTTTTTTGAGATTCTGATTAAGTTGCTTAACTTGTTGGAATGTTCATGTGATGGCTGCGTAGTTGTCATATGCCAAGAGAAATTTACAGAGACTGAACATGGCATCAAAATTGGTTGATGAACTGTCTAGTTTGGTTGAGTTCTGGTTTATAAGTTGAGAAGGTGTTTGGAGGAACGCTTAATTTCTAACCCTGATTAATTGAATCGTGAATGCTTATTCAGTGGTGAACTTAAGAACTGTGTTGAGGCTTCTTAATATGTTCTAAAAATCAAGAATGAGATTATTGTTTGAATGACTCTTCAGTGATCAAGGATAAATTGATTTCAAGACTAGTTACTTCCCTTGGATTGGTTGCTTTCAATTTCTATTCACTATTTTCATTACCGTCGTTTATTATCTGCTATAAACTCCCCCCATATTGTTCTGGCCCTGATTTGGTTGTCTAATCAAAGTGATCCACAGATTCGACCTGGTGTGCCTTTTATACTACAATTAATTGGTGAATCGGTTATATAGAAATATAAATTGACAGCCTCGGTAGTTGTCAGGAGTGTATCACCAAGATAGACGAGATAGGCCAAGGTGGACTTAAGATCGTCATGATTACCCCCCAGTTCGCATCACTGAAAGCGGGGAGAGTGAGTTGCTGGGCTGGACGATGAAGAAGGCCATGAAACAGAGTTCCCTTTAGATATCAAAGGAGGCATTTGACAGCGGCCCAGTGAGTGACCGATGGCTTGTGTTATGTGTGTTACGTCCATCCCATCCCTTTTTTTTTGACTCCTCCGCTCATTTTCAGTTGCACTTGCTTCATTCATGATGTTTGTCCCTATGTTTCCAAACTTAACCCTCGTTCCCAGAAGTTCATATTTCTTGGGTGTTCTCATTTTCAAAAGGGGTATCGTTGTTTCTCCCTTGACTTGGGACGTTATATTGTTTCTGCTGATGTTACCTTCTTTGAGTCCACTCCCTTTTAGTCTATCGAACTAGTCTCTTATGCTTCCACTGATGATTTTCTTGTTTATCAAGTTCATTGTGTTAAACTTGTCCCCAAGCCTTCTGCTTATTGCCCTCTGGTTACTCAGGTCTAGTCACATCGTGCTTACCTTCCTGAACCCACCCTAACCCTAGCATTTCATGATGTGCCGACCGAATCCTCTAGGCCACTTGAATCCCCATCACTACCATTGTCTCCATCTCCGAACCCGAGTTTTTATGTCTTGATTACCCTTTGGAAAGGTAAATATACTTGCACTTACCTAATCTCTTCTTTTGTTTACTATCGCCATTTATTTTCTGCCTCTCAATCATTTGTAGCCTTTCTTGACTATGTTCCCCTCCCTACCATTGTAAGGGAAGCTTTTACCCATGATGGGTGGACCACTGCTATAAAAGAAGAAATATTTGCTCTTGCTCAGAATCAGACTTGGGATCTTGTTTCTCTTGCCACTGGCAAACAAGTTGTGGGTTGTAAATGGGTCTGTACAATAAAGGTTCATCTTGATGGATCTATTGCTCATCTTAAGGCTGGTTGGTGGCTAAGGACTATGCTTAGACCTATGGTATTGACTACTCTGAGACCTTTTCACCTGTTGCTAAATTAGCCTCGATTTGCCTCTTTATCTGTATGGCTACATCTCGTCACTAACTAATTCATCAGTAAGATGTTAAAGATGGCTTTCTGTATATTAATCTTGAAGAGGAGGTGTATATGGAGCAACCACATGGGTTTCTTGCTCAGGGGGAGATTGGTAAAGTCTGTCACTTATGCAATTGTTTGTATAGGTTAAAACAATCACCTTGAGCTTAGTTTGGAAGGTTAAGTGAGGTAGTACTTGAATTTGGCTTAACCAGGAGTAGTTATGATCATTCAGTGTTTTTATGACAATCTAGTGTTGAGTGCATTATGATAGTGGTATATGTAAATGATATTGTAATCACTAGGAGTGACAGGGTTGGTATTGAGGCACTTAAAAGCTTCCTTCAATCTAAATTTCAGGCTAAAGATTTGGGACACATGGATTTTTTCTGGGTTTTGAAGTAAGATGCAGCAAGAAAGGCATTCTCTTGTCATGAAGGAAATATGTTCTGGATTTGTTAACTGAGACAGTGCTACTTGGAACTAGACCGTATGAGACTCCTATGGCTCTGAATATGAAACTCACCGCAGATGATGGTGAATTATTGATGGATCCAGAGAGATATTAAAGATTAGTTAGGAAGCTAAACTATCTTACTGTGGCTCGTCCTAACATCTCCTTCATAGTCAGTATTGTGAGTCAGTTTATGGCATCACCTCGGTCTATTCATTGGGATGCAATACAAGGCATTTTGAGGTACTTGAAAAATGTGCCTGGACCTGGTCTTTTGTATAATGATAATAGGCATTCCAGGATTGAAGGCTTTTCTGATGCTAATTGGGCTAAATCGCCTATTAATAGAAGATCCACATTTGGGTATTGTATTTTTGTGGGAGGTAATCTTGTGTCTTATAAAAGTAAGAAGCAAAATGTGGTTATGCGATTGAGTGCGAAGTCTGAGTATCGAGCCATGGCCTAAGCAACGTGTGAACTCTTGTGGGTATCTCAACTACTAAATGAAGTTTGCTTTAGGAGTCCTGACCCTATGAAGTTATGGTGTAATAACCAGGCAACCCTTCATATTGCCTCGAATCCCGTCATTCATGAAAGGATAAAGCATATAAAAGCTAATTGCCATTTCATTCAAGAGAAGATTCAACATGGCCATATTTCCACAAGCCATATTAAAACAAGGGAACAACTAGCTGATGTCTTGACTAAGGCACTTAATGGGCTGTGGGTTTAGTACAATTGTAACAAACTAGACAGGGTTGATGTATATGTTCTAGCGTGAAGGGGAGTATTAAGAGTTATTATTTGTTTCCTTTTGGTATTAGGTATCAAGTGTTATCCTAGTGGACTTAGGCCTTTAATACAGTGTAACCTTATTTTATTATAAATAGACACATAGGGAACCAGACCAAAAGTAAGTTAGTAATCCTATTCTCTCTTACTTTATTACAGTAGGGAACAACAGCTCTATAATCTTACTAATTTTATGGTTGTGCAAAGGTTCCATCTTAATAGACCTAAGTATTAAGCCTTCAACAAAGCTTTACTTAGGGAAGAATTTTCTCTTGAGAAGCAACAGATAGGAAAAAAATATCTTTAGATGATTTCTTTCCAAGTTCAAAAGTCTTTAGTTTCCTTTCCAATAAGACATAGCATGTAGCAGCACAATTGTCACCTTTAGGACCCATGAATGTCTCTTCCAAATCTTTCCATTTAATGCTTTTGCAGAGGCTATCCTTCATTTTGTCTTTTCTACTTTTGTGCTTTGACATTTTTGCCCCTCATGGTTACTCTTAATTGCTCAAATGCCATTGTTGACTTTTCCAGTAATATCCATCACGTTGAATGCCCATTTTTCCTTTACTTGTAACTACACAATCTACCATAAATAAATTTAGTTAGTATAGCACAAATCATAACTTGTATTCTTTGTATTTTTGGAGGACACCATTAAAACCATTTTGAAATTTAAAGAGTGAAACCATAGGAGCTAACATTCTCTCCCTTTTTGATGATGTCAAACAAAATTTAAAATCCAGAATATAATGTCAAATAGTTGTAAACTAAGAGAAACAAAATTAGGAAACTTTAATTATGTGTGTGCAACATAATTTTTAAACAAGGTTTCCTCCAAAACTCAGCTTAT
>JASKGM010004987.1:0-11983 GCA_034509205.1 Ceratonia siliqua
ATATTCGTAAATTTGAAAATCGTAAATAGTCATCTTATAAAAATGTACTTTGAATATCCAATGAGATTATACAAGTTTACCAAAAGATTTCATACATGTTAAACTAGTAAAAGTTAAAAACATTTAAATTAGTGAGATGAAATTAGTAAGTTCCATTATGTGGGGTCACCATGAAAGCACCAAAGGCGGCTCCATCTAACAAATAGCCCTTTCCTCTTTATCATCATACCATCTCTGTGGGGACGACTTCATCTCGTTGGCAGCTACTTGCCTCACCTGGGCGGCTACACCTAACGGATAGCCTTTTCCACACCACCATAGTACCAACATACCTCTAGAATCTAGGTTGTTAACCCTGCTAATGGCTACAGGGTCCTAACATGAATTTCCCCAAAAACATTCTCAATAAAATCAATTCAAATTTTATCATAGCATTTAAAAATATCTATCAGTTCCACGACATTGAAATTCTCAATTTCTAAAATGTTTCTCCCAATCGATTCGATATCTCATTCTTGCAAGCCTTTCATGCAAAAGTAGATACATGATACCATGACAAAATTAATGTTATGCACATCATAAAAAAAATCATTGAAGGGCTCATATGCCGAACATAACTTGTAAACAAATATATCATTTATATTCTTGTAATTTTAAAACATGCAAAATGACATATGCAATATTAAAGCATTTCAAATGTATATGAAAGCCATGATATTACTATGCATGATCTTAATTGTTTACCTTCAATACACATAAATCATTTTCCTCAAATATCACCATCATGCAAATGTTCCACTTCTTCAATGTGTCTCTAGCACATGAAATTCATATACGCTAGCATATTTCTATTGAACCATTACATGTAAAGCCAATACCCTTTAGCTATTATCCTGTTAACACTGATTAAATCAATCCTTTCTTTATGTAATCATTTCCACACTTCAATTCCAAAGAAAACCTTCTAATTAATACTTCTTTCTCAATTATGTACCTACCAAGTAGTAAACTTTACTTCCTAAAATGTTTATAATATGCGTCCATGATTTCTTTGTCTAACATGTGTAGTTCAAACATTAATTTTTCACAACTCAAAATCTGATATTATTTCTCAAATAAAAATTTTCACTATAGATAACATTGCCTATATAAAATATATCATATAACCTAAGATGAGCCATAGCATCCTCTCTTTGAAATCCTTATAAAAATACCTCAAATATTCATATATAACAACCTTAAATCCAGCTCTCATATAAGACAATTTGTAGTCATCAAACTCTCTTTTTGATTTAACTTATACATGTGTCCAACATATCTTAAATCAGTAAATACATTTTACAATATATTTATCATTTCATCAAAGTAGCAAATCTCACTTCCTAGTTTTTTAAAAAACCAATCAAGGTATATTTTTCTCCAATAATGAAACTTCCAATTAATACACTTTGGATAATTTTTCAAGCCTAAATACTCTTGTATCTCCTTTGAACCAATAAAATAAATATTCAACAACCATATACTCTAAAAAATATAAAGGACCACAATTAACCAAAATATGCCAATATTCAACATGGATAAACTGAGTATAATTTCTAAGGGGAAAACTCTAGTAACCTAAATTAGAAGATTCCCACTCACCACACCACATTGACAAATTTCGACCACCCAACAACACCCAAGGTTGATTTTCACCTATTAAAGCAAGAATCACAAGAAGCTCCTACATTTGGGAATTTTGGCCACCTTCCCAAAAGCTATACTTGAAGAATCTCCCAAAACCAAGACCACCAATGCTTTGAGAGAGTGAAAATATTTGATTTTTGGGAAGGGACCAAGTGGAGATGATGCAAGAATGGAGTGGGCTTGGAGCTTTGGACGTCTCCCATGGAGGAAGAGATGTGTTTCAGCCAAATGGGAAGAAGGAGGAGTTGACTGACTTTGGGGGAGCTTTTCACATGAAAGAAAATAGGTGGAAGGAAGAAAAAGACCTAAAAAAAATATCTTAAGTGGAAAATGGCCAAAATGCCCTCTTATATGAAACTATTTACCCTTGTTGCCATTAGTCATTTGACAAAAAATATAAATTTTTTTTTGGGAATATTACAATAAGATAATATTTTCTATTTTCAAGAAAAAAATAGGATAATTTAAGAAATAGTGGGGAGCTATTTACAATTTAAAAACGAATTATTGTTTCTTAAATTTTAAAATAAAAATAATAAATAATAAATAGATTGACATACACCTCAAATGGTTGTTAAGATATTTTACTAATAAACTGTTTGTATATAAATATTGATCCACCAAAATTACAAGAAAAAAAATAAACCAAAGCATCTAGAACCATATAGTAATTATCATTACCATTTTATCGGTATTCTGATTATTGTTTTGCTTTTAATTGCCAACAAATTCTATTACTTCTTTAATTCAATTTGTTGGTTATTGATTTCTCTCAATTTTCTTGCCAAGTCTGAATAGTGAAACTTGATGTGCCGAATCATTATTCTGATGATAATTGTCCTGTTTTGTTGTATTTTCTCATAATATCCAAATCTGTAGCTCCAATTCATCTTAATCATTATTGTTAATCTATGACAAACATACGCGTATATTATCATAAATTGTTGTGAAATTAGCCAACTCTTACACTTTGACGGCAACAATATTGTTCCAAAATGTATTTACTTGTAGTGAAATTTCAATCAAAAAGGAAAAAAATTATTGTTATTTCTTGAAAATAAGATTATATACCTAAGCTATTTGCAGAGAATAGTCTCCCATGTCCCCTAGTGTAATGTTTGAGGGGGGGAATGAGACTAAAAACATGGAGTAAAGAAAAATATAATGAATAATAATTAAGAAGGGGATTTCAATGTTTAAATAGTGAAAGAATCAAGAAAAGAAGTTTAAAATAGCAATTCATAACCCTTAAATTTATATGATATAATTAGTGATCTGAAGCATAAGTCTGTATATAAATTGTTACAGCTAGTTTCAAGTTTTAATTATATTTTTTAGTAATATACTCATATACTACTTTTTCTTATAACACTCATACACCTCCTTTCACATTGATTATTTTTTATTATTTATCATCTGTCATCATCATTATTTTATAACAAAAATGATACTCATACACCGAGTATCCCTTACATCATTTTACTCCATTGATTTTAAATTAATATAATTGCTGAGTCAGCTATTGAGTCAACAATTATATTAAATTTTTATTATTTTCCCTCATTTTCATCTTTCCCTCCCCATGCTTGTTTCCATTTCAAAGTCACCTAGTCCATTTGGTTTAGAGAACGTTGGCCCTTTACCACCACTGCTCCCTAGCTTTGCACTGTCGCTTGCTGCTTGTGTCCGTCACTTGCCACTATATTAGTTTTTTATTCTTTTCCCCCAATTTCATCTTTCGCTTTCCCCATGTTTATTTCCATTTCAAAGTTGCCTAGTCCATTTGGTTCAGAGAACACTGGCCCTTCGCACAGCCACTCACCATTTGCCGTTGACCATGGCATTATGTGAGGGTGGTGAACATAGTGTAATTTTAGCCAATGACCATGTATGACATTTTGTAGGCAAACTGACTTTCTGGGCAATATATTTTCTGTGCCATTGCATACTCTTGATGTTATGAATCAAATAGCAGCACTGCTAAGCTAATTTAATGTGGATGTGCTACCCTACTCAAATATCATTCTAGGTTTCTCATCATTGTTATAGTGTGCTAACATATGGGGGCTAGAAGATAGCTGCTGTCGTTGCCCAGTAGAAGGATTGGAACATATAATAAGCAAGATTTGTCACAGTGCTGTTTTTCTTGTTCGCCTCTCTTTCTTTTTGATAACCGAGAGATTTATTCAACAAGGAAATAGAACAAGTAGTTCAAAATGCATGTACAATCAAACTCTTTCTAATACTAACATTGAAGTGCTTAGTAATTACAATAAATCCTATTCATACAAGTATCTTAATTCTACTAAAAGAATAAATGAACATATATCTTCAAAATAAGCCCTAAAATTATGATCCTCTCAGTCTAACAACCCAAATCAATTTTAGTTCCCAAATTAAGGCAACTTTGCAATTTGACTTGTCTGTATGTAGTTTCTTTAAGGCTTGATAAGAAAGCTACAAAGATGATAAGGCTATAAGTGGTATTTCACCAACGGTTAAGTAATAGTTTGTCCCCTAAACAGTTAAAACTTTTGATTAGGAAACCTTATAATTCCTGTAAGCAGGGCACCCGACAGACTAGGGACACAAGAAAATTAGAATTTATTATACTCATATTTCATGATTACCAATCTAACTAAATGTAGAAAAGAATTTATAGCAAAGTTTATCATTAAGGAATGCAAAAACAACGTTCAATAAATGCTTACTCAATTGTAGACGGAGAAATGAATTTTTGAAAAGAGAAAAAACAAAAAAATGAAATTAAACAGAGGAAAACTATTGTTCCTAGTTTGACTAAATAAATCAATTGCTCCCTCCATAAAAGTAAGCACATTCATGAATCCTAGCGTAAAACTAGGAGAAAATTGTTATTCAATGTCATTTTGATATTTAAGACTTAAGCAAATACCAAGTAGATCATTATCTAAAAAAATTAATTCTACTATCTAGACTTCTGTAGTGTAGAATACTTATTAATTGCATACAGCTGCATTATACATGATACAAAATTGGTTTAGCAACATTGGGTATTAATTCCTTGCCTATATATTATTCTATCAAGAAAAGAAAGAAGGGAACTTAAATGAAACACATTGATCATCATCTCTTTCATTTATTGCCTTGCCACTAAGCATTTTATGAACTTAGATCTCTGCATCTAAGAACTATGAAATATTATACCAATAGATATATGGGTTAGATGACTAAGTTATAATATACATAGACCTGATTAAGAAGTGTTGCTCTAGTGCTTGACAAATTACAATGCCCAGTGCAAAGTAAAATATAGATTTGGTTTTGTTATCTATAATGTGGCAAGTGTAGGGAGGGACTTTGTTACCACATGATGACTTTTATTATAAGAAATTGGATTCTCAATTGCATTTTCTTCTCAGCAAATGGCATCATACCTTTTAACCATTATTCCTATTATGGTGCAATTTTTTTTCCACATATTATGTCACAGGAACTTGATAATTTTCAAAAGTTGAAAGCCTTCTTATTTTTCTCCTTTAACTATTAGTTACTTACAACTTATAAAACCTGTTGTATATGCTAGGTATAATTACGACAATATCGAAGGACAGGGTGAAACCATCTCCACATCCAAATAGCTGGAAGCTAGCAGAGATATTTACTATAGGAATAATTCTTGGTGGTTATTTCTGCTTGTGCAATGATATCATGGCTTCATGTGAGGCTGGCGAACCTAGGGCTATTGAACCTTAAATGTTGTAGCATCATGTTGAAACAAAAATCAAATATTTCTGGTGGTTGATCAAAGTGTTTTTATAGTGCTTTGTGATTGTTATACAAGGAAGCACCTTAAATCTTGTCTATGAATGAAATATGTAGTAATTGTAATAAGTGGATGAAATATGTAGTGTGGCCTTTTGTAATGAATTTATATAACGATACTCTTATCAATGGATTAAATATGTATTATTTTTGTACTGAATTATGTAATGACACGCTTGTGTATGGATGAATGGGAAAACCTTTTCATTGATTGGCAAAGTTTGCAACTAATGATTGTGCATTGTGTTCATTACACCTTCAAATTCTCATATACCCTATATACATGGCAACGAGAACATACAAAAAAGTGCCCATACACATGGCAACTACTATATTAAATCTAAAAATTTGTCATACTTGGAATGGTGACACAAGTCAAGTTGTTTCCATCACTTTGACTTAAGTCGTTGTTTCCATCACTCTGACTCAGTGGACTGATCTGCACACCTATGTAAGAGAAGTTAAGAAATTAGTAATCATTTACAAAATGAGCTAAAGATTGGCATTTGTACAAATATTGAGACATTCATTATTAGAATATTTGCTAGTTTAACTACACGAACCATAAGAAATTGATCAGCAACTATATCGCCACTTATGAATGTCAAAGAAGATCCCAAATTGGGGTTGTTTCCATCACTTTGACTTAGTGGGCAAAAGTTGCACACCTATGAAGAGAAGTTAAGAAATTAGTAATCATTCACAAAATAAGCTAAAGATTGGGAATTTGTACAAATATTGAGACATTCATTATTAGAATATTTGCTAGTTTAACTACACAAACCATAGGAAATTGATCAGTAGCTGTATCGCCACTTCTGAATGTCAAAAATGATCCTAAACTGAGGTTGTTTCCTTCACTTTGACTCAGTAGACTAACGTTGAACACCTATGTAAGAGAAGTTAAGAAATTAATAATCATTTACAAAATAAGTTCCTAGCACAATTTTATGGTAAACTTTAATAGATTAAGAAAAAAAAAACTAAAAATGCACATTCCCAACCTCTTTCTTTTTCCTTTGTTTGTGTGATTTGACAATCTTCTCTAATGTTGATACTTTCCTCTTTGAAGTGGGACAACCTTTGCGATATGTGTGTATTGGACTATGAATCGAATTTGTAATAGTTGAACTATCAATGCTGTTTATTTCCTTTCTTTGTTGTGTGGCAATATATTTGTCACGGCTCAATTTTGGGCACATGACCGGCATAGGAAACCACCAATAAGATGGCATCCTATAAGCCTTCACATGTACATATACATAACAATGACACAATAACAAGACAATTATGCAGGACCTTTAATCGACATAAGACCACATACAATCTAATCCAACTGTCCAAGACTCTAGCTGTTGCTCCATTTGTCTTCTAGGAATACCTGCAATTTAAACTGGAAGGAAAAATAAGGGAGGGATGAGTCATAGACTCATGAGATGGAAAACCTCTACTTGAGGGTACAAGTTTGAAAATAAAAATAATACATACTCGTAGGGTACTACAAATAAAACTCTTTAGCATAGAAAATTTTCTCAGTATAAGCATAATTCATGAAAATATGAATACATTTAATAGGATGGATCCACTGCTTCTTCACAAGAGAAACTCTCACACTTACATATATCATACACTGCACTGAAACAATTTGCCTGTCAGAGACAGCATTTCGATCACTGAGGTATAAATCTAGAGTAATCTCACGGATAACACTATATCAAAGTATGGTCCATGGACAATCACTGAGACTAGGTGCACCTAGGGTTTCTCTATGGAAGTAGCTAAGGATCCACCAAAAACCCACTTTATAATTTCACAATTCACATTACTTGAAATACTAATTGAGACAAAGAAAAATTCTGGAACTAACACAATATCATGAAGAAAATAATTTCCATCAAATTTGAAAAATGCCAAATCACTTCATATAGCTCAAGAATTTAAAGGAAAACGTTACTACAAGAGGTGAATTTATAGTACGTTTTCATCTCAACCTTTCAGTTATTAAAATCCACATATACAAATATATCAAAGCAAAATAAAAACATTTTAAAGAGAGGAGAAATTCCACATAAGAGTAAGAGTTTAGTAGCCATGTAAATATAGCGACCTTTTACCAATTCCTTACTTATACAAAACCAAACCAGTTTCCATGTGCTTCTTTATAATTAAAATAGTAAAAGAACAATACACTCTAAATTTAGAAATTAAGAGAACATCATTAGAGAACAATTTGGATTGATTCCCCTAGACAAAATAAGCAATATATTTATAGAAAATTCTTGTAACCAAAGGCAGAGAATTTCCACTCACTTGCTATGTGAAAGATTATTTTTCTCAATTTGAGAATAGATTGTTGGAATTCAGAGAAAACCCAACTTGATTTGAAGCATTCCAAGGCCAAGAATTAAAAGAAAGGAAGCCAAAACAAAATTGGAATCAATTTGTCTCCAGCCAAATCAATATATTAGAGAATAAAAATGAACTATATACTAGATACCCCAAAACGACAAAGCCTAACTATTTTAAGGAAGTGTGTACTCAAAATGAAGAAGTTGGAATGAGGATATTTACTTGGCATGGAGTTTTCTTTCTTAACAACAGAAAAAAAATCCCTTGATTCAGCAAGGAAACTCACGGCTGCACAACCTCAACAAACGAAAGAGGCGTCAAATTTCCAGCACATAATGGCAGAAATCTTCTTAATGGAACACATAAAACTGGCCAAGAATGACTTGCCATACAGCCTTTGGCATTTTGCTCTTGATGGCACCCGAAAAAGAGGAGAGGAAGAGAGAAATAACAAGGAAAAACTAACTAAAGCTAAGGTAACCGAAAACAGAGGCGTGGAGAATTCTGGAACCAGCAAGATGCCTTCCCACTATGAATAAGAAAGAAATCCATGGGCCTTTCTTAGAAGGCCACGTGCACATGACTAAGATTTGAAGTTATCTTTTGGAATATGCAATTGTCCTTTTTTCTTTTTGTCTTTTTGCTACAATTTCCTGTTTGTCTCTTTTTTTTTTCTAGAGTTAAAACAAATTTTTACTTATTTAATTTATTACATCATGATTATCTTGAATCAATTATTTACAATAAAGAAAGTTTCTTTGGGTTAAACTAAAGATCAAAGATAAAATTGGTGGCACTACACATATAAAAAAATTTGAAGGAATTATTATTTATTTATTAATATTGTTATATTTTTTCCAAAATTTCATTCATAATTCATCATAGGTAAAAGGGGCCTTACAAGATTGTATAGGATTGGACTTCATGGAATCAACCATCTTTTTCACTTCACCTTCTAGTTGTCCCAACCTGTCTATGAGAAAATCATTCATATTCTCATACTCAGTAGCAAGTTTAGAAATGTTATCAAATTTCTTACATAAAGTATAGAATATTTGCATTTTTAGCTTCAATTGCTTAACATCATAATTACTCTTGATATATGTGTGCCATCTCTTTACATTTTTGCTCCATCTTGACAAAATATATTACGAAGCCAACTGTTTCACTCTTTTGAGACCAAGCACAAAAAGTGAATGTCTATACACGATTCCTCTAAATTCAAATAAGTGACATTTACAACTAATAGTATTATTGTCATGGTTAAATAGGACATTAAAGTCTACTTCTCTTACTTTATCAACAATCATCCTGCATGTCTTCAACAAATTTGTAAGTACAAATTGAACCATCCACACATACAAGTGATGCATTACAGTTCGTTTTAGCTCTAAATTCATCTTGCATCTCCTTAAACTTTGAATGAGTGTAGCACCCCTGAAATTGTTTTTCAGTAGTAGATTGTGTACAACAAGGAACAATAGTATTGAATGACCAAAAATTAGCTTCAAATTCTTTTTTTGCCCTATCTCAAAGTGCATTGTCATATTGATTGGAAAATTGTTGTAGACTAGTAGAATGATTTATATATCCATCAAAGAAAGCATGAATATTGTCATTACGTTGAGTAGTAGATATTCTAGCCCAAAAACCATTCTTCAAGAATGTAGGAACCCATCAAGGTTGCTCTTCATAGAAGCCACTTAACCACTAATTATCTTGTAGATTTAAAGCTTCAATTAACTTTTCCTATCTTTCTTCAAATTCTATACAAGTGAATGTGTCATAACTGCACTTTGCAAGCAATTGCCGATTGTTTTGTAACTTACATGTCCACCCAATTTTTGCGGTAACTTTCTCATAACATGCCACAAGCACCATCGATGCTGAATATTTGGAAATACTATTGCAATCACATTTTGCATAGCCCTACATTAATCAATCATAATTGCTTCGGGTGGATTACCATTCATGCAACGTAACTAAGACTTAAATAAGCACACGAAAGCCTTGGTATCCTCACAAGATAATAGACCACATCCAAGTAGCACTGATTGGCCATGATGATTAACACCAGCAAATGTAGCAAATGGCATGTCATATTTATTGGTAAGGTAAATGGTATCAAAAGTTACCACGTCTCCATAAGCTACATAAGTTGATTTGCTTCTTGCATCAGCCCAAAAAACATTTCTAACATGAAACTCATCATTAAATCAATGTCATAGAAAAAATTGCTATTATATTCTTGCATCCTAGCAAAATAACTCTTTAATGCTTGACCATGACCATCCTTACCAATTAACCTTCTTTCTTTCACAATATAATTCCTACAATCTCTTTCAACAAAATTTAAATTATCAAATCCTCCTGCTTGGACAACAATAGAATGAAAAATTTTATTCATCCTAACTCTCACTATGTCATTCAACTTGTCACAACGTGACCGCTGCTGAAATAGCCATCGCTTTATAACTTTGAGGCGCGTAAGGGAAAACGCAGAGAAAATAGGAGTCGCCACCAATTAATTAGGAGGATAATTAGGATCATTAAAAAAAAAAGAATGAAAACTGGCCCTTGAAACCAGAGGAAAGGTTCAAGAGTCTAATTACGCATAGGGAAGGTGTTAGGCACCCTACAACGTCCATCCCTAAGGACAGTTACCCTAAATTGTTTGTGCTTAATGATTTTTAATTTATTTAAATTACCCCTTTCTTATTAATGAAATAATAATAAACAAAGATTGAGAAATAAATAACTAGACCTGCCTTACCAAGTAAGTGCCTACGTACTCCAAAAGGGATCAAGGTCAATGTAATTCGAAATGTTTTAGTTAATATTGATTAGGAATGATATTAGGGCATTGGGGAAATTAGATTTCCACTTAAGGCCTTAAAAGGAAATTAGGACATTTAGGGAGAACAAACTTCCACTGAAAGCCTATGTAATTGAGACATTAGGGGATAATGAATCTCCACTTAATGCCCAGAAAATGAATTAGGACATTGGGGAGAATATACCTCTACTACTGCCCAAGAAAATGAAGACTTTGGGAAATATGTATTTTCACTGAAAATCTATGATATTTAAGACATTGGAGAGTATATAACCCCACTGTATGTCGTGAAGATTAGAACTTTTGAGAATGCAAGCTCCTACTAAAAGTCCTTTAAACGTCAAGTCTACGAAATTTATAATAGTAATGGGGCGATAAAGAAAGAAATGGAGGCACAAATGTGACTTTTAGGAAATTTATGGACTAAAATGTAATTCTTGAAAATAGGGAGGTCACATTATAACTTTTCAAACATATGGGGACCAAAGTGTAATTCTTAAAAAATGTAAGGGTCAAGATGCAATTACTAAAAGATTAGGATCAAAATGAAATTATTAAAAGGTGTAAGAGTTAAACTGCAATTTTAGGATACAAATTTATGAAAGTGTTTTATTTCTAAATCGAAAATTGCCTACAAGAATATTTTTTTTTTGTTCGTTTTGCAACTCTTTGTTTAAGTTATTAAAACCATACAAGAAGAAATGGGGCTTTAAACCCTTTTGAAAATACTCAAATGGGCTGTTTTATTAAATGATCATAGAAATGGGCCTTGAACCTCTCCTTTTTAAAAAATAATGCCATAGGGCCTTGAACCCATTCTGAAAGTGTTGGACCCTTGAAATCCTAATGGGCTATTGGAGCCCCTTTTATAAGTAATTGGATTTTGAGTTGTTTTTTTTTTTTTTTGGGACTTCCTTTAAAAATCATTCACTTGCCCTATATTTAATTAAAAGGCTTTTGGGTTTTGGACCCATTTTGGACTACCCCAGAAGAGAAAATTTGGCACTTGGGGTTTCCATGAGTCCAAGTGATCATTTGAAAACAAGCAATCAAACCCAAGTGGTAAACTACTAGCTTTTGCCATAACCCTACTGTGTGGCAGGGATTAGGAGTTTTTTTTGAATATATTAAGAGTTGACCATTTTAGATTGTGAAAACAGTTTACCATTTTACCAAACAAAAATCAAAGTAAGTGCCTTTACTGGAGATAAGCTAGCTTAGCAGGTATAACAACAATACCCCTCTTTTGAACATAAATGAGCATTCCAATTTCTAAGAACAAAATAGTGACAACAAATGCTACCAAGT
>JASKGM010005008.1:0-11982 GCA_034509205.1 Ceratonia siliqua
CATTATTCACACTACAAACTGCGTCACATTCTTCACATGATAGGCATACAACATCATTATTGTCTGTGGAAACCAAATTATCCTTCATTCTTGCTTAACCAATGCATGATATTATGCATAAATAACTAAGCCCTACTCATGTAGGAATTCATGCTAACATAAATCAATTTACTACCTCATTAATCAAAATAAATAGGTGAACACAATGATGAATCTAAGCAATAAGTAAGGAGATAAGAAAAGAAATATGATAAAGATCGAACCCTTATATGGTGCCAAAATACAGTTAATTTTTTTAATTTTTACCTTTTACAAAAAATTTATTACTGTTATAAAATATTTTTCCATAATAAAAATGACTATTCTATTATAACCATAATAAAATAAATTATTTAATAATTAAATAACTATTTTTATAGTAAGAAAGGAAAAAAAAAGAAATTATATTGTTGGCTTGCTAGTTACTAGAATAAGGTTCAAAGACGACAACGTATGCTAAAGTAATAAGGTAACAATGAATCACACCAGTGAAAAACCAAATTGAGATTAAACATAAACAAGTGTTTCAACAATTCAATAAGTAAAGCAAGACTAAATCAATGGAGAAATTCAACACGTTTTACCAAATCTCAAAACAAATCTACTGAAAGAAATTCTAAAACCCATAATTATTTAAACGTGAAAGCCCTAACTTATGAATCAATTGTGTTTGAAATTACATGGTCCAATTAAGTTCCTCCTAGCTTTACTAGAGATTAGTTCTCTATGGAAGCATTGAACATCATCTCTCAATTCTCACTCAAAAGAACTCTGCCCCCACTTTCCAAAAAAAAAGGTCCTCCATATCTAATTTACCCCCCACTGAAAGTGAGAATTTCTCCATACCGATATACCACTAATTGAGGTTTCCTTCTTTTCTTTTTCCTAAATTTTCGCTGGAGATTTGTTGCCGCTTAGCATACCCAAGAGCCTCGTGATTCTCTTCCTCGAATCTCTCACCTATGTGTGCTTGTGGTTTTCTCTCGTGTATTCAAATTCTTCTCAGTTGGAAAGAGCCCACATGCCTCCAACTTCTTTCTTGTGCATAACACCTAACAAGAGATTAATTCTCTGTCTATTATGGTCTTTGCCCTTCCTCATAGGCTTATGAGATTTTTTTTTTGATATGGCTCTTTTAAGTCTGTCATGCGGCTACCATACTCCATTTGAATTTAATCTAAACCATTGTTATAACTAGTTGTAGTTGCTCCCTGCACATAACTTTAACAATAACTCATTAGGAAATAGCTAAGTCCAAGTTGTTTAGTGAAATAAATAAACACATATAAACAAAATTAGCATAATAATTTCTATATCAATCTTTATTTTTGGTAAATTGACTGTCAATCTTTATTTTCGGTAAATTGACAATTAATCATAGCGTTCAAAGAGCTTTTTCATGTACTCATAACTCTTATTCTCAAAAATTTGTTGCATGTGCCTAATATAACAGAGAATCTTCTTAGTCTATCTTAATTTGCTAAAGACAACAATGTCTCCTTTGAGTTCCACCCTCATAAGTGTTTTGTTAATTCATAGGTTGTCAAAGCAACATTACTCCATGGGAGAGTTTAAAGGGGTCTCTAAGTGTTTCACAATTCTGCTTATGAAAATGCTATATCAAAAATAGATAACTTTGAAAATGCTAGACCATAGAGTAATTTGTCTTTGTTTCACAAATGGCACTATAGGTTAGGCCATCCATCTTCTAAAATTGTAAATTTAGTGCTTAAACCTTATAACTTACCTATCAATAATAAAGAAGATGTTGAATTCTGTGAACTTTGCTGCCTTGGGAAGATTCATAAAATTTCCTTTTCAATCTTCAAATTCTAGCTACTCACGGCTTTACAATTGGTGCATTTTGACTTGTGTGGACCCTCCCTATTCCTTCTTCCCAAGGGCATTCATATGACATTAGCTTCATAGATGAGTATACTAAGTACACATGGTTGTATTTGTTGAGGTATAAATTAAAAGCCTTGATAACATTCAAAGACTTCAAAGCAATGGTAAATAATCAATTGAGCTTGAATATCATAATGGGGATGAGAGTTCATATCATTTGTACCCTATCTCAAAGATCAAGGCATAACTCATAGGGTTTTTTACTCTCACACACATGAGCAAAATGGCACTATAGAGAGGAAGCCCAAACATATAATGGAAATAGGCATCACCTTGCTAGCTAATGCTTCCTTGCCAACCAAATTCTAGGATGAAGTCTTCCTCACTGTTGTTTTCCTATTCAATGAATGCCATTCATCAATACCTCTTATAAGTCCCCTATAGAACATCTATTTAATACCAAGCCAAATTATAAGCTTCTGAGGGTGTTTGGTTATGCCTATTACCTCAATACAAATCCATTTAATAGGTACAAACTCTAATACAGGTTTTTCAAGTGCACTTTCTTGGGGTATAGCTCACAACACAAGGAATACAAGTGTTTAGCTCCATCTAGCATGATGTATATATATCAAGATGTTTTATTTGATGAAATTGAATTTCCTTAAGTCAAGCTAAGTCAGCGCCTCACAAGTAGTTATGACAATAAGCAACCTACATTAACTGTGAATACCTCACCATCACTCATGTCCTAACTATACACACGGCACTTATTCTTAGAACCATGTGCCACTAACCCATAGTGAGGAGTGACCTACATGATGCTCAGGAGTTTAACTTTAAAAATGTAGTGCAGATGCCCGTATTCTCTAACTCTGGCTTACTCGACTCTCATTCCATGGTTACAAGGTCCAAACATGGTGTTTTCAAACCCAAAGTTCATACAGCTAAAGTACTTCCCATTGAGCCTAACTCAATACAAAAAGCTTTAGCCTAAGACCATTTGAGACAAGCCATGCAAGATGAGTATGATGCCCAGATAAGGAATAACACATGGCATCTATGTCACTACCAAAGGCAAACATGCCATAGGCTGCAAGTGGGTGTTCAAGGTGAAACATAATTAAGATAGAGCATTTCAAAGGTGTAAAGCAAGACTAGTAGCCAAAGGGTTTCATCAAGGGGAGGATTTTATTACTCAAAAAAATTTAGTCAGGTGGTCAAACCCACAATAATGAGGGTGATTCTAACCTTGGCCCTAGCACAAAACTGAAAATTCATCAATTAGACATTAACAATGTATTCCTCAATAAGCTACTAAAGGAAAATGTTTTCATGGTCCAACCACATGGGAACAACCTAGTTTACAAGCTGGATAAGGATGTCTGTAGCTTAAAGCAAGCACCAAGAGCTTGTTTCTCTAGGTTGGTTCAAGCCTCGTATTCCTTTCAATTTGTGTCAGTCAAGTGTGATCAGTCTCTATTTATTTACGTTGTTAATGGTGAAATCACATATATATTAATCTATGTAGATTACATACTTATTACAAGGAACTCAAAAGATGTTATAAGGTGTTTAATCTCTGACCTAAACATAGAATTTTCCTTGAAAGACTTGGGAATAATATACTACTTCTTGGGAATTTAGGTGCAGTCTAGCAACAATGGAGGGCTACTTCTCTCTCAATCAAAATACATCAAGGACCTTCTAAGCAAAACTCACATGTCCCAGGTAAAGCTAACTACCACTCCTATGGTTGCTTGAGTAAATTTAACAACCAAATAAGAGGATTTCTTTAAACTCTCTCAGTTGTACAGGTCAATTGTATGAAGGCTTCAGTATGTAATAATTACTAAGACTGAAATGAACAATGGGTGTTAATTCATGCAAACACCACTTGTATCACATTGGGCAGCAATGAAAAGAATCCTTAGATATCTCAGAGGAACAATTCACTATGGACTTCATTTGAGAAAGAGTAGTTAGATGAACTTAGCATGCTATTGTGATGTTGATTGGGGTGCTGATGTTGATGACATAAAATCCACAACTAGCTACTGCATTTTCCATGGCTCAAATATGGTTTCATGGTCTTTTAAGAAACAAAGTGTAGTTTCCGGAGATCATTTGCATGAATTAAACATGGCCTTCAATTGGCTCCTACATGGCTAACTGAATTATTTTTCTTCCTTCCTAGGTATTAGTCCCCTAGCTTAAGTATTTAAGCATAGGTTCTCTGCTTTGCTAAATATACACAGTCATTCCACTAAATAGTTTCTCTCTCTGCCTGAATAACTCTATTTCTCTCAATCATGAAGATCACTAACTTAATCTTCAAAGTCAAGATGGAGCTACCATAGCGTCACGATGGTAACCGGCCTTTGTCTGCATAACCACCATCCTAGTTACTAGTGTCCTAGCTAAAGGATTTAAGCATAAGCTCTTTGCTTTGCTAGATATACACACTCATTCCATCAAATACTTTCTCTCTTTAACTGAATACCTCTTTATTTTTCTCAACCATGGAGATTACTTACTTGATCTTGAGCCGTAATGGAGTTACCATTGCGTCATGATACTAACCAAACTCTTTCTACATAGTCATCGCCCACATTCTACTGACCATCATGCACGACAGAGCTTTGCCCTTTACACTACTTCAAGTACAACAAAACTAAACACTTGTAGCATTACTTCCTAACTAACATAAGTCTCTAGATAAAATCCTTGTATGCATAGAGTCTACAAATTCAATGAAGGCTCTAGACTCTGAACTCTGAAAAATGAAACATGTGTAAATGTAATGTCAAAAAGAATGCACATATTACATGCAGAGAAAGGTAGAATTATCCAAATAAGGGGCACTTTAGCTTAGTGTTATATACAAAGATATAAAAACAATAAAGATAAATTGAAATAAGTCAAATAAAATAAAAAAGCTAGAAAATTTATATGGACAATGAAGGGTGTGTAAGTACATAAATTTAAATACAAAGGGGGAAAGGGTTTTATTTTTTTTAAAAAATTCATTTTCCTTATTATTTATTTTTGTCTTGCAATTGCACATCATATAAAATTTCCATTTTAAAAATACAATACAGTAAGTAAATATATTATAACATGTATGCTTTGAAAAGCAGGTTAAAAAAAAACTCCTTAAAAAGCTCGCCTAATATAAGTTTGTGATTTTTTTTCTAGAACTATTAGAACCTAAAGTTATTACATTTCAAATAATTTATTTTTCCATCTAAAGTAATTAATAGTAAATTTTGGTTTTCACTACTTTGATCTTTTGATTTTTTTTAAATGCCTGATAACAAAAATTGGTACAATTCAACAAACTACAATAAAAAAAAAAAGGCAAAGTTTTGCCACCAAATATTTTGTTGTTCATACACGGCTTTCCTTGAGTAAATGATACCGTTTTGGATATTATAGACTAAAATCTAGAAAGATCTAAAAAAAATGAACTAATATTAAAAAATTCAAAGAATCGACGATTTCACATGACGATAGAAAACAAATGAAGAAGGTAAAGTGATTTACGTTATAAAAAATAAAATAGATAGAAGTAGAAAATATCTCATATCAGTTCGATAATAGTCCATGCTTGGAGAAAAGCTTTCGCTCGACAATGGTGGAGAAAGAGAGCAAAAAATCGTAAGAAGCGAAATTAAAACTTGATTTCCATTACAAATGGTGATAAGGAAATTTTGTTACTACAATTTTTCAAGATTATCATTATATATGATTGAAGGACTTACAAATTGAAAAAGTAGTTGCCACATAATTGACTTAATCAGGTTTGAGCTTCTTTGATTTCTTCACTTGACTTCCTTTTTTGGGGGTTATATGTTTCTATAAACATTTTTTTTTCAAACGATTTGTATTTTGTGTACTTTCTTTGGTTGAAGTTTTCATTTTTACAAATATTATAGCGATACGAATGCTACATTATTACTTGTTAGATTTAATTTGTTAATTAGGCTTTCAATTGGGAATTAGGGTTTGCTATTAGTACTATTTTGTGTACTTAGATATCAAAAATCCTATCCTTACCAGTTTATAATTGGGGAAATCGGCAATTAGGGTTTGCATTCTTGGCTTTGTCACTCTAGAGATGAATTCTTTCTGGACGGGGAGAATAATGCAAGTGATACATTTATTTATTGTTAGGTTTTATTTCTTCATTAGGTTTTCAATTAAATTATGATTTAATATTAGTACTTTTATTTTTATTGTATTGGATGTAATTTGTTAATTATGGTTTCAATTGGGAATTAGGGATTGCTTTTAGTACTTTTGTGTGTGTTTAGACATCAAAAATTCTATCCTTACCGGTTTATAATTGGGGAAATCAGGAATTAGGGTTTGCATTCTCGACTTCGTTACTCTAGAGATGAATTCTTTTTGGAGTGGGAGAATGATGCAAATGCCACATTTATTTATTGTTAGGTAATTTTATTTCTTCATTAGGTTTTCAATTTAAATTATGATTTTAATATTAGTACTTTTATTTTTATTCTGTTGGATTTAATTTTTTAATTAGGGTTTGCTATTAGTACTTTTTTGTGCGTTTAGATATAAAAAAAAAATCCTATCCTTACTGGTTTATAATTGGGGAAATCCGAACTTGGGTTTGCATTCTCGACTTTGCTTCTCAGTTTATAATTCTTTCTGGAGGGGGAGAATGATGCAAGTGCTACTTTTTTTTATTGTTAGGTTTTATTTCTTCATTAGGTTTTCAATTTAGAATTATGATTTAATATTAGCACTTTTTTTATTGTGCTTGGATATAGGATATTTTGCATTGTTTCAATGGCTTTGGATTTTTGCAGTCTATATACTGCCTGATTATTGATTTGATCACATTTTTTCATTATTGAGAGATAATTTCAGAAAGTGATAAGTTAGTTTTCAAATTGTGTGTTTTATTTTAATTTGGATTCTGCAACACATAAGTAGCCCCAAATTTCATAGCATTTTCTTCTGAATATCAATGCATATTATATGAAACTCTAACCAGCTGCGGAAAAGAATTATTGCTGATGGATTTACTTTAGTGTTTCTTCACTGTTAAATTCATGTCAATATATAATTCAAAATTTTGTAACTTCCTTGTTTGCAGTATCTGTATCACACATGTCGTATATTTCGTCAATATCAATTCACATATTATTGGAACCCCAGTGTTCAATAATGCATATACTGAAACTCACCATACTCATTTTGCTTACATTTTTTCAAACATTTTGTTATTGTTTTGGCGACACAACTGGTCATCTCTTTTTATAAACCCAAATGAAGCATTATAGACGCTTCCATCACCCAAATCCTAACTAGGGATGAACTACTTTAGATCACTAGATTCATGAGCCACTCTTCTTGAAAGCATCTGCAATTAACCCAAGTTATCTAAGCTACCCAATCCATCTTTTTAAAAAGATCAATATCACTAGTTATTTTTCAAATGAATCATTATATATTCACTCACCTTATATTAATCTTAGATATAAATTGTTTTATGAATTTATGGTACCAATTATTAGAGTCAAACGTAAGATTTTTCTTTTGAATAGTTGTTTTTTGTGAAGAGAACAACTAATAATGGATATGTTATTATGCTATCTTGGAAAAAAATCTTTATTTTGGATTTTGCTTTCTTCTAATTAATTAGGTAAATGGCCAATTCCTCTTACATCCCTATTCCAAATTCTTCATATGCATTATAGCGAATTAAATCTATTCATTCAATAAAAGTTGTAAACCTAATCTAGTGGAATTGAAGTTAATTGTTGCAAGAGAATAAATCCACAAAAAATACATTTGTTGTGAGTGTGCTTTATTTGGAACAATGACATAATTTATTTTGCCATTATATATTTAAGGAAAAAATGCACAGGATCCCTAAACTTTTACCCATTTGCAAACTCTGCCACTATGAACTATAAAATTCAGATATTAAACCCTTGAACTTAGGCAAACGTCCTAATCAACCATTCAATCACAATTCCATTAAATAATTAAGGGAGGTCATACAACATGTAACCAGAACACGATTTATTATATACGTCACCTTATTAACCCATTTCATCTTCGTTTTCTTTTTCATTTTTTTCTCTCCAGTAATGACACGTATCATTCTCCCTCTACTCTTAACTTCTTTCTCATCCTCTTCTCAATCACTTTGCATTTGCGAAATATGAGCAGCCTTGAAGCAAAAAGAACAACAGTAGGATCGGCAGACAGCGACCCATCTAGGATTCTCTCCCCATACACATTTAAGGTCTCGATTAGACAGCGTTGCTAAGCAGTTGAACACTGTGACAGTGCATGCAACAGATATCTCGACTCTTGCGCAAATGAGAGTTTTCTCGACTTGTTTTGATGCATATTGATTCTGAATTTTTCCATTGATTGGTGTACAGGTGAGTAAAATCTGCAACTTGTTTAAGTTATTGATATTGGGAAGAAAACCCTTGCTCTGGGGTGCCCCAATTTGGGAAGGCTCCGGATTGTTTGTGCCAATGAAGTGGGTTAATTGAGCCTGGTTATGAGTGTTTCACATTGCAAGAATTGGAGCTCTAAAAATGCAACGACAAGGTGTTGTGTCAGATTGTAGCTTGTGAGAATCTGCAAATTTGAAAATTGGTTTGAAATGTTGATGGTGGTTTCTACAGCTCAGTGGTTTTTGAGATTGGATCGAGAGTTTTAGCTCAAAGGTTGTAAGAGACTAGTCAAGCTTGAGCTTAATGGGTTAGAGATAAAGTAGATAGAGAGAGAGATGGACATAGAGAGAAAGTGAGAAAGAAGATGAATTATTAATGGGTTATTTTTAATTGAATAAAATATAACTTTAGTCCTTTAACTTTTCATGAAGTTTTGAGTTTGTCCCTTTTTTTTTTTGTTTTATAAATGTCCTACAACTTACACAACATCAACATGTCTGTCCCTAAGCCTAACTCTGTTAATCCCACTAATAAAAAAAACCGAAATGTCTCTTATATTGGCAATTAAGACCATTAAGTGTCACATCAATCTCAATCTCCATTTCCTTCCCAACAACCATCAAGATAAGCTGAGACCGACATCAAGAGGAGACCCATCACCATTAAAATGCCACCACATCCTCCATCGAGACTCACACTTAGCTACTCTGCGTAGCACCAAGGCAAAGCACATCATCTCACAAAAAGGCTTCGTATTCTTGCGTTTTCGTTGTCGCAGCTCGCCGAACTCGAGGATAAGTAAGATATTTAGTTGATACCTACTTTATAATTACCCCTATTTGAATATGAGTTGATGTTGTTGTGGTTCGCATTCCTATTGTATTCTTATGTAAATTCTATATTTGGATATGATTTCTTTGTGAGATTGTTTCTTTTCCTGATTATGATTCTCCGTTCATCATTTTGAGTATGATTTGGTATGTTTGGATTTTTGATGTTCTTGTTTTGGGTATGTGTTTTTGTGAATTTGGTTCTGGAATTGTTCTAACTTTCACTTTGATTCAATTTGTTGTTTTATTTTTTAGTTTTGTAATATCTGATATTAACCTGGTTGCATGTCTAATGATTTGATTTGGATTTAGGTTTTGATTTTGAACAACTATGGTTCAGTATTCTGGTTGAGATTTAGGATTATGTGTTTTAGCATTGTCTTCTAGTGCAAAGGAGAAGCTAGCAAACGACTAAAACGGCATTGTTTTTGGTCTTCTTGCTACATAAATCGTTGATGCGGCACTTAACGGTTCACATTCTCAGTTAATTTGCCACGTATGAGACACTTCAACTTTTTTCGTTAACGGAGTTAATAGAGTTATGCTTAAGGACAAATATGATAATGTTATGTAAGTTGTAGGACATTAATATAATAAAAAAATTAAGGGACAAACTTGAAATTTAATGAAAGGCGCATACTAACCTACTTAGGAGTACTACTACTCTTGAGTGGACATTTTGATTTTTGATAAAATAACTATTTAACTCACAAGTAATTTAACAGTTAAAATTCACTCCACTTAAATCTAATGACTCACAATTCTCCTGAGTAGGGTTGCTCAGGTGTAGTGTAAAAAGTGCCTTAATGAAAAATTAAGGGATTAAAATTATACTTTAGCATTTTTAATTTCATAAAATTGTTTTTTTTTAAACATGAATTTTTTTACCCAGTCATATGGTGACATGTGTATGATAAATCATGTGCTGGACACATATAAGGCCTCCATTAGTTACTTAATGGAATTGGGATGGAATGGTCAACTAAGTGGTTTGCCTAAGTTTAGGGGTTTAATGTTCGAATTTTAATTCAGGGTGACAATTTGAAAAAGAGTCAAAGTTAAAAGGACGTATATTCTCCCTTATATTTAAGGTATTTTCTATCCTAGTAAGAGTAGTTTTTGATTTTGATTTTTTAATTTTTTTTATAATTTTTATCTTAAGAAATAATTTAAAAAAATAAAAAAAATTCGTTTTTGTTTTCTTTTTCTATTTATTTTTTAATACTTGTGTTATAAAATCTTTTTTTTATTTTGTTTATTTCTTTTAAATTATTTCTTAAGATAAAAATAAAATAAAATAAATCAAAAAATCAAAAACTACTCATACTCATTAGCAGGATAAAAATACCTATATTTAAACTTATTCTTGAAAAAAAAAACTAATAATTGACAAAATGTTGTATGCTTCTTTTTTTTTGGTTACATCGGAGTCCATGACCTAGGAAATGACGAGTGAATAAGGGTAAGGGATAGGAATTGAGCTAATGATGTGAGCTATTAATTCGTTGACATTTTTTTTTATCTAATCTATATGCTTATATTATAATCCATTGTGCTCATCTTCTATTGTAGGAAAATAGCAATGAAGTACATTTTGTTGTAGCAAAACATGGACACAATGCTTGCAATACAATAAAACTTCATGCAATTGAGAACATAACTTCAAAAGAATCTTGTAAGTTTTTAATTTCCAAAATACGTTAATAAATATTATTTCTCATTCCATTGGTGTCTCTTTTGTTATTATTAGTAGAATAATTATTCTTCATATATATAGGTCCTTTAAATTTAATACAGATTTTTACAAGTTCTTCCTCTACATTTTCCAATTTTCTATCACATTTATATGCTCTATCTTTCACATCTATATAATTAAGTCTTATTATTAACATTGTTCATTTGAATTAAGATACATCCAATATCTTATTATTTAACAAATATAATTAAATAAAATGTAATATTATTCATTATTCACTTCATATTAATTATCATTTTAAAACATTTAATGAAATTGGAAGGAAATTGGTGGAGAGGAAATAAATTAATATCATATAATAAAAATAATTACTTTATTAGTTCATATACATCTTATTACTAAATTGGCAACCAATTGGAATATCCATTCTCCAAATTTATCTATTAGTGTGAATAGGTAATAAATTAATATCTTTTTTTTTCTTGATGAAAGAAAGTTTAGAGGCAATGCCACAAGCCACAGATCACCTACCAAGGAGGATTGCTGCCTCAGGAAAGACTTAGAGTTATACTTATAAATCATCTACTAAAGAGAACTGCTGGTAGTAGGAATTGAACTTAAATCTCTTAAGTGAAGTGCTTCGATCATTACCAACTAAACTAATTCCATTGGCGGTAATAAATTAATATCATGATTAAAATAATTACCTTTTTAATTCATATACATTTTATGATTAAGTTACCAGCTAATTGGAATTCCATTCTCCAAATTTATCTATTATTGTAGACTTGCACATTAGTCTAATATCCTTCTAAAACGACCATAATTCCTAAACATAAAAGAAATTTCAACACTACAAATTGCATTTGATAAAAAAAATTAAAAATTAATCTAACATAACTGTTGTGATGAGTGATGAAAAAAAATTTAGCCATTTTTTCATTAGCACAAATAATAAGTAATTCTTAACGTTTTAATTCTCAAAGTAAAAACTAAAAAAGTTTTCTGATAATTTTATTAGATTATTGATTAATATCTAACTTTATCAATAATAACCAATCTTGAGTTTTGTTATCTTAATATGATTTCTTCTTTGGTGACATGTTTGGTTGGCAAAAAT
>JASKGM010005030.1:0-11979 GCA_034509205.1 Ceratonia siliqua
TATAGTCTTGTTGGAAAATATCCCCTTCCCTTGAGCTCAATGGATGGTCAATGCGTAGCGGTTTGGTAGACCATCTTACATTATTTGTATATAAATAAGATGTCATGCAAAAATATATATCAAGGTATAATAAGTATTGTTTTAAAATTTTTTATATTATATATATATATTATAAAATTATAAAGATCTCGATCCCATCTTTAAAAATTATATATAATAATATATTAAAAATTATATAATTAATATTTTATAAAAGTTATGAGTAATAAAAATTTAAAGATAGGAGATCTTTATAATTTTATAATATGAAATATTTTTATAATAGTAATATTATAAAATTTTAAATATCTTAAATATCGCAAATTATCTTGAATATCAGTTAATGAAACACAAAAATTAAAATTTTTTAAATAGGAAAAATTATTCTTTAGTGCCATTGGGGCATCAAATTTTTAAATGGTACAATGCACTCTTCATCATTTTTATTCTTTATAAAAAATACTTAATATTATAAAATGTAGTTATTAAGTTAGAAAAATTGATTATTATGTTATAACAATTTTTTTATAAAAACGAAAAAAAAAAGTATAAACATGTTATCATTTAAAATTTGGACAAAAATTACCCAAATTTCAGTTCTTGTCATTGTCTTTCCCGTCTCAAACTATTATTTATATATGATTGATTTATGCTATTAAATTTACATAATTTTTATACAAACCTTATTGCATAAAATAACTATTTATTATTTTATATTAAATTAATACTAAAAAATAAAGTGTATAAGGAGTTGTGTAAATAATAATGTAAAATATCATTCTCAATTATGATTTTAAATTCCATGCAAAAATAAAGGAAAAAAATTCATTTGTGTGAAATTTCATGATTATTTTATTTTTATTCATGTTTTAAAAATCAGACCAATCATTAAATTAACAAAAATAGTAATACGCAGTTCATTGGTCCGATTGTGATTGAATTATAATAAGATTGATAATAAAAAAAATTTATATTATATAACACTATATAATAATGATATAATATTAAAAATTTTGATAATTTAATAATGCATACTAATACATATAAAATATTATTAAATAACTTAAATATACATAAAATAGTTTAAAATAATAAAGAACACATGTATTATATTCATTTATATTAAAAATGGTCAAAACAATATTATTTTGAATTCAAACATTTATTAAAAAAATAGTATCAAAACGACGTAGTTTTAATAAAAAATAAAAATAGAAAAAGAATGCTAAAAGTCTTCTTTTGATTTCTTAACTTATCACTAGCTTTTAAGTATTTTCTTTAACTTTTTTTAGTTTCATTACTATCTCACAACATACATAATAATATCAAGTTTATCCTTATCATTAACTCTATTAACTTAACTAATAAAATTTACTGACGGATTGCTTACGTAACAAGTTAATTATCAACATAAAAATTTAATTGTCAATCACATGTTGATATTAAATAATTCCAAAATAACATTGATTTTTAGCTAATTTTTTGCTGACATATTTTAAAAAGTTAATTGAACTAGCTATAAGATCGGTTTTCAATTTTTTCAATTCTACCAGTCCAGATTAATTTTTGTTCATTAATTTATATATTAAGTTTCACACTTTCTTTCACAGTCATTTTTTATTATTGATTTATTATAAATGATTTATTTATAAAGATTCTCAATCACTATTTTACCATACAAGCATATTCTCTGTGTTGTGTACACGTATAAATGACTCGTAACTTTCACATACAAAAATACTCAAAGGGGCATTTTTGTAATCTGGATCGACTTTAATAATCTTGCAACTTGTTGGTAGTTCCATCAGCTGACATCTGGCAGTGGCATTATCGGAATTTAAACCCAAGGCACAAACTAGACTCTGATTCTGATGCTACTTTGCCTCAAACCCTACGAATGAAGCACGAACCCAAATCTCATCATCCGAAACAATCAGATCTCATCCGTCCATTACATTAGCACTCCAATCCCACCGTTGATCCTCCTCTCTCTCCTTCTCTCTTTCTCTCTCTCTCTCTCTATATCTATCTTCGTCATCCCAAAGTCCCAACCCTGCCGAACTTGCAAATTTTCAGAGCCCTTTTTTGTCGAAAATTTAAAAAAGAAAATTGAAAAAGAATTTTATTTTAAAAAAAAATCACTCTGAAACTGATTCCTCTCGCTTCCAAGGTTTTTAGGGTTTCAAAATTTTTGAAATATTATACCTGAATCTAACGGTCTGATTTTTGGGTGCCATACAGATCAAGCCCAGGACTTTCCGACGACAATTGCTGAAACCTCGAATCCATTTTGCGAATAGGGTTTTCATGAACGGTCAGTCTCAAATCATGGGTCAATCTCAGATCTTGCAGAATCATCAAAACTACGTCGTTTGGCCTCAGCGTCCTCCACCATTTCCACCCGACAACGCCATCATGTTTCGGGGCGCCCTCTCTCACCGGCAAATCTTCAATGCTCGGACGGCGGCGAAGCCTCCAGGTGGGGCTAATTGGAAGGGGAAGGATTTCAAACCCGATAAGCGCAAAGAGTTCCGTCGTAACGACCCGCTTGGTCCTGTTCCGGGTCACGGATATAAACCGCCGGGTCAGAGCGATTCGCAAGCTCATAACCGGTTGAAAGGTCGTCGATTTCACACGAAAAACAAGTTCAATGCCCGATACGCTCCGTTTGCACCTCGGAATACCACATCGTTCTTAATTCGTTCCAAAAGATCAGGTGGTATTGCTTCGTTGGTTTCACCGTGTCCCGTGACGCCGGCGATCCTACCGACGCCAATCTTCTCGCCGTCGAGGGAGGTTCTGGTTGACATGGCGAAGGAAGAGTGGGGGGTTGATGGTTACGGCTCGATGAAGGGTCTGATTCGGCTTCGGTCTGGATCACCTAGAGGTGGCGAGGAAGATGATGAGGACGACCGCGAAAATGCTGGCGGTGGTGGTGGCGCGTCCAGTGACAGTGATGTGGAAGAGCGAGTCGAAGTTGAGAAGAGGTTGGATCACGATCTGAGTAGGTTCGAAATGATATACCCCAATTCCAGCGGCGGCGACGAGCAAACTAGTGCTTTGGAGAACAGGGTCGATGAACAGGACACCCATATAGCGCAGCTGGAAGAGGAGAACATGACACTGAAAGAGAGGCTTTTTCTGATGGAAAGAGAATTGGACGAGCTGAGGAGGAGGGTTCACTGTTTGGAGACTGACGGTGGTTGGCGAGCTAGCAGGCACTGCATTGGATATAATGCTTCTGAGAACCATGAAGATCTCGCTGGGGATGCATGTTCCGAGAAGAGCATCGGAAATGGTGATGATGGTGATGGTGATGGTGTTTGAGTGTTCACTATCCCACCATGACTGTTTCTTCCTTGAACCCCAGAAGGACATTTTCTGGGAAGTTTTCAGTTTATTTAGCTGTTATATCTGTAAATGTCTTGTATATATTTGTAGGTTGGTAGATTTACCAGCAGCTTAGTTTTCGTTGTTAATTTCATTTCTCTTTTGTAATCTAACTATAGGCTACTGAGGTTTGGGAGTAAAACTCTTGAAACTCCCTAAATAAGTTCTTCCCAGTTAGAAGCAAATCATTTGCATATATACTGATGAATCTCCTTTGCATTTACTGTTCATTTCCTATTGAGTGGGACGAAGGAGTCACAGAGCAGAATGGCTATGGCTTTGGAAAAGGTCAAGAATGATAGGTTTTCACCACCTCTTGTTCCAAGTGCCCATCATTTCCGTGAAGGCTCAGAACTTTTTTGAACCGTATTAGATACGAAGAGCTTCACACTTAGTAGAAGTGTTATGATCGAGAAATTGTTATTACAGTTAGGATGATCCAATGTTAAGCTCAAAAATGTGAAGGGATACGAATTAGGATGATCCAATAAAGTGAATAGTTATTACAGTTAGGGACACAACAAGAGAAGCTGGAAGTGTACTCGGTAGGTGTACTACTGTCCCCTGCAGGCTACATAGTAATCAACCTTTAAAGTGCACTATGTGGGGAACTTGTTCATGGTCATGGCAGATGTTTTGTTTATTGCCTTGTTGGTGGTCAAAGATCTTTGAAGAAGGTTCTGTAAGAAAAAGCTATTGATTTTGTACTATGTCGCAATTTCTGTGGGAGTCAAAAGTATTGTACATTTAATGCCAAATTAGGGGTAAGTCAGGGGCTCTGGGTTAGGCTTTTTTCTCCAATGCAGCAAGTGGGTCAGATTAGATATAAGAGCTTCACTTAGTACAAACCTAGTTACCTAGGGAGCTCTAAGGGTGGGTTCAAGTTGAGGTTGACACATATTTATAATAGGAACATGGCTTAATTTTATTTAAGTGTATTTAAGTATATTATATTTAAAATTTTAAAATTATTTTATAAATATTTTAACAATTTAAAATAATATTTTATAATAATACTGAAAGGAAATTTTATATAATAGTTATAATATGATTTTTTCAAAACATCTTTGTTCTATTAAAAAATAAGATAACAAGTAATGTTATTAATTTACTATTTTTTATATCTTTATTTTTAATCATTTATATATTATAAAATAATAATTATGATAAATAATATATAATATATTAATATATTAATAATTAAAAATAAAAATATATAAAAAAATAATGTTACTATGCCTATTTAAAAATGAGGATGCTATTTGGTGCAATCATTTTGAAATGTGGGGTACATTGGATTTTCATCTTTTCACGGATATCTTTTTACATAGAGAGTGAACATAATATTATTCAATTTAAAAATAAATAATATATATTAAATTACAAATAATAAATATAAAAGAATGAATTTGATATAGATATTTATTTTTCTTTAAATATGGTATTATTATATTTTTTTAATATGAAGAATTTGATTGGTAAACATAATGGGTATGAATTTAGCCAATTTACACATAATTTTAAATAGGCATCACTAACTATAATGAATCTTATATATATATATATATTTATTTTTTTAATATAATAATATCATTATTAGATATACATTTTTTATTTGGAGAATTAAGAGAGAAAAAGAAATTTTAAAGTAAATTTACAATTTGGTCTCTTAAAATATTTTTTCAATTTAATGATTCTTAAAAAATATTTATTATATAAGTTAGTCCTTAAATTTTACTGACTCATTGCATTTCGTTCATTTTATCATCTAACATATCTGTTAAAAATTAATATAATTAGAAGATAGAATGATTAACCTACAACGAGTCATGTAAATATAAAAATCACATATGTAATAACTATTTTTCATATACTTTTAATAGAGGGAATGTAAATTCAAAAATAAATTGTAAATTTACTCTTCATATTTTCACATTATATTCTTTTACATCTTTTCTTATACTTTTAGTTTTTATTATTAATATAGTATAAAATAATAATAATAATAATCATAAATCATAAATCATAAATCATAAATATAAAAAAAATTGAAAATAAAATAATGAAAATAAAAGGATAAAGAAAATAAAGGCAGCTACAACTAACCCAAGCATCTCGTTTTCTGGACCTATTCATTACTGAAGTGTAAAGTTTGGGTAACGCATCTCTTAAGTAACAAGTTAACAACCAAGTTTCTTGCCGCTAATTTTTTCTTCTCTCTCTTTCCTTTACTTCAACTCTTACCTTTCCAACCAATCAATTTTTGGCCGATCAAAAATAAATTTTAAGATAATTATAAAATTTTATAGGACACTATATAAGACAAAATTTAAAATTTTCATATATCATTATATAATTCATAAAATAAAATTTTATTTATTCGCACCTTCAACCTCATGTCACTTTATCGACTCAATTTGATTTTAAAATAATTTTATTAAGGATTGTAAATACTTCTTTAAATCAATAAAATTTTATTTATTCAACAAACTATATATTCCTATTATTTATTTCAACTCAAAATTTGTATGTACACTATAAAATACAAAAAATGAAATTGTGTAAAAAAAAAGTCCTTGATTAGACAATGCTTTCAATTTTGTTCATAGAAAAACTTGAATCTTACAATGTGTTGTGTCTATATAGATATTATTGCGCTAGGGATCCAATTTCAGCCGTGGGATTGCGCAAGTAAGGGTAAGGGTAAGGGCAGGGCGGGTAGGCGCTTGACTCCCTTGGATTGAACAGGATTCGGTCCTGTACCTAATAGGATTCGAGTCCAATATTATCTATTCAAAAATGTCATGTGAAGAGTAGCATAAGTTCAAATGGACATGATTTTTCTTATTCTTCCTATTTTTGCTCTCTCTCTCTCTCTTCGTTTCAAAATTTGGATCTCTACCAAGAATCTTGCATGGCCTCGAGAGAACTGACTTTGGCACCTGAGTTTTTGTCCTTTACAGTTCTAAGAATGAAGATATTATCACATTTTGAGAGTCTAATCCGTCGGGTTATTCAGGTCCAACCTTGGTTAAATATTCAAGCCTAAGGGTCAAGTTTGAACAAAAATTTAGTCCCCATTTTAAAAACAAGGCCAGACCTTAACTTTAAAATTTGAAAAAGGATCAACCTAGCCTAACCCTGTTTTATATATATAAAATAAACTTTCCAAACCCTATTACTCTATAATGTATACTTTTATGTTTTGTAATTTCGTTATTGAATGTTGTATAAATTTGAATTTGATACTTTGTAATTTTAAGTTATAGAGTTATTGAGTTTGAATTTTTATTATATTAAATAGGACTGGGCCCGAATTTGATTAAAAACAGGATAAGAATTGAGTTTAAAATTTACATTTAAAATAGAATCAAGGTCAGGCCTGAACTTACATAATATCAATTATGATAGGAGTAAAGCTCGGTCCATGAACATCCTTACATGCAACAAATAATATGAGTGAGATCATTTGCTAGCTAAAGAAGGCAAAATTTTGGAAAGGGTAAATCAATTACAATAATCTTTTCTGAAGTTTAGTAAAATAATACTCGCAAGGATGAAAAGTGGTTCATGCTTGGGGGATTGCAGCCACCCCAAAAATTTTGAAAATTTACTAATATAATATAATATTTAATATTTAAATATAAAAATTATAATTTAGACTCTTCAAATCAAAAAAACATTTTTAAATAAGACTTTAATTGAGTCTTTAACTAAAATTTTTTAGTTTCTTTCATAACAAAAAAAAAATTGTGGTATAATAAATGTCAATTATAGTATATTTAATGTTATTTTGATGTTTAAAATAAAGATTATTTGTTTATACCTTTATATTTTTTTCTTTTTAGTTTTCTATACTTTTATTTTTATATATTTAGGTTTTCGATTTTTTCTTCCCTATAATTTTCTAAAAAAAATATTTCTTTAGCCCCTCCAATAAAAATTGCCTAACTTCACCACTAACTCGACACCTCTTTTGTTTTTTAAATGATACTCATTTGTTGTTGTGAACGTGAGAATAGACCAACTTATCTTTAACAATAATATGATATGTGAAATGAGAAATAAGAATAAATTAATATTTTTATACCTTTATATGAGGGAGGTAATTGTCAATTTAAAAACAAGAGTAGAGATGCACAAAGTTACATTACCAAATTTCAGGAGAAATTATGATAATTTACCCTTTTAGAAAAAGGATAATGTTATGAAAATTTTAACTTTTCAAAAGGTTAAATTTTAAATTTATAATTAATTAATTAAATGATAATAAAATATTAATTTTCAGATATATCTAACCATGAAAATACTCAAGCTCAAGGTGGAGCATTCCATAACAATATGTAAAGGGACGCTGCGTTTGAAGAAGAGCATAACACATGGCATGCATCTTCAGGATGAAAAGAAAAGTCTAACTTGTCCAGCTTTTTGGAGAGAAAGTAAAGAAATATCATAGCAGTTATCATTTGAATTACTTATTTATTCAAAGACGGCACGCAAGCTTTTCATTCTGGGATACACGCTTATCATCATTCACTTGCAATCAGCACCTTTTTGGACATGGCGCCTTCTATATGTGTTGAGGACTGAGTCCTCGCAATAGTATTATTATTTATTTGTTCCTGAGTTGGGGGTAGTTGTTTAGTATCAAATTCAGTGGCTTTATGTTAAAAGTATGAGTGATACTGGTATCACTGGGGTGATCATTTCAGTGGTACCAGTATCACTCACATGATACTATTGCGTAGATCCAGTCCTCAACAATATGCATGGCCAATTCATTCGTTTTTTTATTTTGGAATTTTAGAAACAGTGGAGCTTCATTTACTGGTGCTTTCATCTTCGATCTCCCCTGAACTTGTTCTGTACAAACTTGTCCTTCCTTTCTTTTGCAGCTGCTGCTGCTTCAGCTTCTGTTTTCTTTATCCCTCTTTGAAATCTTTATCTTAACCTTCCCATTTGCATCAGAAGAAGCTCTCAAGTCTCAATGCATTCAGAAGCTTCTCCTTTTGTATATTCCTTGTATTATACAACTCATGACCCTCATCGTAAACCTTGCTTGACCTCGTCCTCTTCCTATTCTTAGACGTCACAGAACCCCAGTCCTCGCCATTCTGCAACAGTTTCCCATATTTATATCTTTATATGTATCTTCCAGCTTCTTCCTTAATAATTCCCAGATGAGTATGCACGAAGATCACTGGTTGTGAGTGTACGTTTGAAAAAGCTTGTGAATGATGGAATGAGAGGTATAGATACGTACAGGCGATCAGATGGATGAGAAGTAGATGTCGGGGAAAATTGACCATTTTGACTTTGAATTAAACAATTGTATATTTAAGAATAAGATGATAAGATATTTTAAATAACAGTATACGAAATATAATCATCTTGAAAACTTCTTATCATTCAAACCTACAATGACAATATATCACATGTTCCGAAGTTTCATTAATAGGTTTTAACTTTTAGATATATATATATATATATATATATATATATATATATAAGAACTTTAGGTTATAAATAATAAAATTATTCACTATCTTATACTTATTATAAGAATATAATATTCTATCATTATCATTTTTTATAATTAAAATAAAATTTAGCACAAAATATAATATTTTTATTCTGTAAATATTGAAGAAATACTTTAGAAATTATAATAATTATTTATAAATATTAAATTGAAATGATATATAGTTGAAGAAATTCCATTTTGTTTAGTGAGCGGCAAACTTTAGGCCAATGGCTTTCAACAACGACAACCACTTATGATTTAGAATGCATATATTGATGTTGATGGGTGTATGTTCTGAAAACTGGATCAAAAAAATCGAGAACCGATCCTTTGGCAGGTTTGGTTAACCCCTAAAAATTGAAGGAGTAAAAAATTGATCAAAACTTGGTGAACTGGTATTGACTCGGTAAAAATCAGGGGAACTGGAATGGTCAATGCTTCTCCCAATTTATGACAAAGAGGAAAAATGGGGAGGAAGAAGGGAAAAAAATAAAAATCCTAAAGAAAACAAACAAAAACAAAACAGGAGACAGACGAAACTCACAACCCATAAACAAAAAGGTCGGATCTGAATGGAGAAAGAAGGAGGAAGAGAGGAAGAGAGGATAAATGGAGTGTGACAGCGTTGAAATTCCTCTCCCTTGTCCATCTACAGAGCAGTTTGCTGGATAATCTCCTTGTGTTTCCATTGTTTCTGGTCGTTGCATAATCAGCTATCAGAAGCAAGAAATTGAACTGGAAGATGAAATGAAAAGATAGGATCATAGGTAAGGAATAAAACTTCGTTTTGAAGTATCATTTTGGTCATTTAGGAATGGAAATATTTTAAAAATTTTATGAAAACGAAAAATTTTTTAAGAAATATTTCGAATAATTTTAAACTAATTTTAAAAAATTTTAACATAATAATAATGGTAGATAAGAGATCAAATGGTATTTTTAAAAATTGTTTTAACTCTTTCATTTTTTTTAATATTACAAATAATGAAAATTGACTTCTGCCTTTAATTTTTAAATATTTAATGTTGTGATTTATATTAAGTTTAATTATTTTAGAAAAATGAAATTACTATGGTCATTTGAATATAAAATTAGTTTAATTGTAAATAAAATAAAAAAGAGATATATCATGAATTAATATTATTTATTTATCTATATATAACTAATTTTTAATATTTTTAATAGAAATTTACTTTAAAATATAAAATAATAATAATAAGTACTTTTTTAATTTTTGTTATAATAATTTATTATTAATAAATGAAAAATAATTAATAATTGGTAATTTTGATAGTTAGTGTCTTGTATTGGGGTCTTATTATCCTATAGTCCCATTTAATTTAGGGTGTACTGATTTTTTATTTTTTTTATTTTTTGTCTTAATTTTTTAATATTAATTAATTATTTATCATGTCATATATTTTTTTTAAAATGTTAAATTTGTTTTAATTTAAAATGGAGCTGTAGCTTAGACGGGTCCCTTATATTGAGTGTGTGGAATGTGGATACTGGAAAGTGCATCTTTTTTATAGCTAAGTATTTAAAATTAAAAATTTCAATATTTGTAAAATATAAAAAAAAAACTTTAAGAAAAGATTGATTTGCAAATTGCAATTGCTTTCCCCCTTTACCTAACCTGCTCAGCTTCTCACTTCCCTATTCTGCAGTTCTGTGAGAGACAGAGTGCAAGACTTGAAGCAAGGAGGCGAGATGGCTTCACTTGATCTGAAAGAAGCTCAAGTTTTGTAAATTTTAAATTTACCTAATTTTCTCACTTCTTTGTTCTATTGTTGTGCAATAGACTGAGAACGGCTTCACTTTTTAGATATGAAAAAATCTTAAGTTTTGTAAAATTTAAAGAAATTAGGTTCCAGATATGAGAAAGTAGTCTTAATTGTAATAAAAAATAGTTGTATTAAATTAAATTATATTTATTAAAATTAATTTAAATTTTTATTGTTATATTAAAGATAATAATAAATAAAAATAATTAATTAATAATTAATATTTTATTAATAATATAAAATAATAAATAAATTAAAACTTTTAAAATAATAATTATTTTGAAGCGAATATTTAATTATGGTAAGGCCGGAAAATGAAATTGGGAAATACACCATTGGCACAAGTACCACCCAATCATTATTATTCCATTTAAAAGGTATAAAAAAAAGTTGTTGTTGATCCTCATCTCAAAGTGCAAGCTTTTTGGACGAATATATATGTAGTTCTATTATACGTCAGGACATTTAATATATATATTTAATATGTCTTCAATCTTTATCTAGAATATAATTATATAATGTGACAGTACTTTTAATTTAGATATAAATATTTTAAATATTATCATGATGTTTATGTTAGTTTGATATCACCCATACATTTTAATGTCATCAAAAACTTATTAATAAAAAGGTCAATTTTATTTAATTGCTTAGTATTATTTTTTTGAATGATACTTCATGAGATTAAGTATTTTTTTTGTGTTATTTAAAGACAACATTTTAATAGAAATTATTTAAAACATTAAAAAAGATTATATTTCATAAGACATTATTTCATAATACAATATTTTAAAACACACTAAGCACCAAAAATAATTCTAAAAAAAATGGTGAAAGGAAGAAAATGATAGGGATTGGGAGATATTAATTTGGGTGAGTTGTAGCTATTTTAAAAGTACTGTCTGCATATTTCCATTATATTTTATTTGGTTTGTCAAAAGTTGAGCTATCTATATCTATAATAAAGTTCTTCATGAATGAGACTTGGTGATATACATCATTGTATATCCTATTTAAAAGCAGGCATATATACTCCACTAAACCCAAAAGTCAATCACCAAAGTAAAAAACAAAAAATGATAAATATTCTTTATGAGATTTTTCTGCAATGATGCTAAATTTTGGTAAATCTCTTGTATATTTTATCCTTATTCATAAAAAGTAATTATTTGATAAAAAATAAAGTGAAATTAAACTATATACACTTAATTTCATCGTTATCTTCTCATTTTTTCATGTCTT
>JASKGM010005041.1:0-11977 GCA_034509205.1 Ceratonia siliqua
ATTATAGATGAATAGTAAAAGAAATGTAAAAAAATTCAAGAAAAAATTCAAAAACATCTTAAAAAATTTTAAAAAAACACATAAGATAAAAAATAGTTAATTAATTTTAAAAGTAAAAAAAATTTAAAAAAACATAAAAAATAAAAAAAGTAAAAAAGAAAAAAGGGGGGTGGGATGTAGGATAGTATTTCCCATTTTTTATACTAAAATTTTTTCTCTCATCTATTTAAAATTACTTTTAATTAAAAGATAAAAAAATAAGCTTCTAATAATAGTTACTTTTCAAATTTTTTTAACAAAAAGTATTTCTACCTCTAAACAGCTTCAAACACCTAATTAGGACAAAAGAACTCTTTTAAACAAAAATTACTTTTCCCATGAAAATCCGGTTTCCAAACATGCCCTAATAGGTACTATTTTAGAGTATTCTAACAGAATAGTCGTGTGGCATGATTGGTTTTTGCTGGTACGGGGATTGGGGAGAAAACGTGGTTGATATGTTGATGGAGATGTAATGCTACTATGCGAAAATTTCTTTGATGAATTTCACCTTAGGAAATTCACCGTTCTTAATTATACCTAGTATAAGAATAAATATTAGTCATTTAATTAGGATTATTTTTGAAGTTCTACAATTTTACTTAAACAATGTGGCAGTGAGCAAGAAAGTGAAAATTTTCATGTGGTGATAGTTTTGGAAGTAAAATAATATCTTTCAAATTAAAATAAAATAAACTAATATTTTTAATCTACATTAGGAGGTTGATTTAGTGCCAACTCCCTTTAGTTTTTTTTTTTTTCTTTTCACAAAAATACATGTGCCGCCCTAAGAAATCTTCACAGCTGAATATGTGAGAAATTTGTTACACAAAATCAGATGCATATAGTCGACTTCTCTGGAATTCTTGTCGCCTCTCCAGATATTTTCCTTGGGTGGAAGCTCCAGGAGGTTCCTCCAAAATTTCTAGGAACTCTCATAATTTTTCAGCCATATATTTAGCCTTTTTCTCAGTGAACATCATAGCTTTCTCCAGCAAAAATTCTCTGCTCCTTCTAGAAAACTCTCGAGATCTTTCTTCTCCATCACTCTCAACAAATTTCCAGGAGCTTTCTGCCAAATCTCCAGCTCTCTTGGTTTCTCTATATTTTTTCCTCTCAGTCAGTTATTGTTCACTAGCACTTGGCCTTTTCCAAACGTCTACTCTCGGTTGGAAAATTTTTGTAGTTCTCGGCTGTTTCTAGAAACTTCAAACTGTCTTCTCCCTATTGTAGCTGATTATAGCGACGAGCACACTAGCAACAAGAGATCCTATTTCCAGCTACTGGAAGCAAAACATGCCTACTGCAAAGTGAGAAAGTTGACTTTGTTTAAGCTGCATAGCAACGTTGTGGTGTATGAACCAACATCCACTTCTGATTTCTCAAATTTTTGACTTCCTAAGGTAATTTCTAAGCCAAATTTTGGTCTTAGATACCAAATAGAAAGAATTTAGACTATGGATAACTTAAATAGTGGCTATGGTAATTTAGAATTTGAGTATTCCTTGGTTGTTTGATGGCTACAATGAATAGAGACAAGTACCATGAATAATTAGCAAAATAAGTATTGTATTGTAATGAATCAAAATAATAACGTATTCATCTGGGAAGTAAGATAAATATACATGTTAGAAATAAAATTAATAAAGAAGGAAAAACTATAAATTTCAAAAATAAGAATGAGGTTGATAACTAAAACTTGTAACAGCTTCTTAATTTTCAAACTACTCTCACATATAATACCAAGATCTATCATAGCTATATGGAAGAACACAAACTGAGAATCCAACTATCCATCTCTAGGAACTTCACTCAATCGAAGAGGAGTCAAAGTTCTCACCTCTGGGGAACTTCACTCAAACAAAGGGACCATTCAATCTTTCACCTTTGGGAAATTCCCTCAACCAAAGGGACCATTCACACTACAAGAAAATGCGTTTTTTCTCACGAAAATTTTTTTTGAGAAAACCCAAAAATTCTGTTGGAAATAAAGTTTCTCACGGACTTTACAACGAAATTTTGACTGAAAGAATAGTGGAATGCCTCTCACGGATGTTCTCACGCCCAAACCAACCTAGAGAAAAGGTCTGACGAATATTATCTGTGGGAAAATATTCGAGTACCAAGAGAAAATGAGGAGAGAATCGAGGAATATTATTGAATTATTCTCATGAATATGCTCACAGAAACGTTACTATGGAAACTCTATCATTGAAACATTTTATGAGATTTGATGAGAGAAAAAACTAAAAAATTATTTTCGTAACATTAATTAACTCACAGAATCACACCGTGAGACAATCCGTCGAATAAATTAAGTGTCTCATGTATAAAAATCGTGAAAGCGAATGCAACAATACTGTGAGGATACACAGGAGAGGAAAACAAAAAAGTTTTTTGTGACATTCTCTCATGAAACGCACACGTGAGGCAATATGTCGGATAAATGAATTGTCTCACATATAAAAATCGTGAGAAAGTCCATGAGACACTATGAGGATATACAAGAGAGAAAAAACAAAAAAGTTTTTTTTTTTTGGTGTCATTCTCTCACAAAATGCACACATGAGACACTTTGCCGAATAAATTAATTGTCGCATGGTAGAGTACTGTTAGGAAGAAAGATTCTCACGAATTCAAACCGTTAGAGAATTCATGAGAGGAAGGTAAAAATAAGAAAATAACAAATTATTTAAATAAAAATTAATATAATATATAATATAAATAAATATAAATATAATATAAGTATAAATAATGAATAAATTATAAATTTTTATAAAAAATTATTTATTTATTTTACATGAAAATACAATTTAAATTAACATAAACAATTTAAACAGATAAAATAAAATGTATATCAGTTATACTAAATGTCATTACAAATGTTAAAAATTAAATAAATCAATGTAATAAGATATAAAAAATTGTAATACATACTCACCTGAAGAGTTAATGACATTAGATAGAGAGGCTTGGGGATCAATGAGAGGGGGAGAGATCACCACAAATGGATTCATCAAAGGGATCGACTGGCTTATCATTTGTAAATGCTTAGCTCAACGAGCCTTTCATTTTTCGATTCGGCCTACTGTTCTTGGAATTGCTCTTCAAAGCTCCTCAGCATTCTAGCAAGTTGGTGATCCTAAGTGGCAAGCGATGGCTAGCTTAAGGGAGGCTTTTCGCCTAGGCAAGCCTTAGAACTCATCCCATATATTTGGCCCCTCTTGTTCTTCCCACCAACAATCTCCGTCCAAAGACGGATGTTATTGATGGAAGAACTGGTCGACCTTAGGGTACAAGGTCTGTGCTCCCCGTAAGATTTCTGCATGAGTTAAATCATAATTAGTAGGAAGTTATTTTAAACACAATTAAAAATAAACAAATATTATTAAAATTTAATGAAATATAATATAACTCATGTAAGTGTACTCAGCATGGGGATGGACCCAGCCTTTCGTTGCTCTGTAATTAATACCATAGAAGACCTCAGTAGCATCAACAGGCCTCCCCAACCTTTTTCTTGCAAATATTGAATTAAAGTGTTAATTAAAATAATAAAAAAAGTTTAATTACAAGTTATAAGTAAAAAAAAAGTACTTACGGGCTACTTTGTATGCGCGGAGAAGGAGATGGAATTGCCTCGATAGACAATGGCACCCCAATCCATGGACCGATTCCTCTTGTTTTGGTCTAAGGCCCCCTTGAACTGTGGGCTGACCCAATATTCCATGAGTTAGGCTCTGATCACGTTGCCCAACCATTCACTCTTACTGTTCCCTTTTCAGATGTCACTATGCTGCTCATATGCTGCTAAAGCACTTGTGCCTCCACACCTTATGGACTTCTTTTTCGAACTAGGGATTCCATTTACATTCTTTTTGCATTACAAATAATATAATTAGATTTAATGACCATGAAAATAAAGTTAATGGAATAAAAATTATAGAAGTTTAATTAATACATTAAATAGGTCCTATCGGTGTTCCTTCACATCCTTGGGAACTTTTCTGAAGTTTATATAGGCATGCTCATAATGTGACCTGAAGATAGTCCCAAGTGTGGTCGTGGGGTGATCCAAAGGTTCAAAGCTGGACATAAAAAAGTGACTTCAGTATAGGGAACAACTATTATATTTTATTAAATATTAATTTAAGTATGATTAGTGTATTTACTCATTTTCACATGTCTCTATCCACATGCATCCATCGACGAGGCCCTTAGTCCCAAGCATACCATAAGGGGGTAAGATGTGGGGACTAGCCTGGAAGGTCGACCCCATCGCACTAGAGGTAGTTGACCCCGGTGTCGCTAAGATGTGGGGACTATCCTAGGAGGACCCCACATCACCGGTTACTACTGACCTTAGTGTCCTGCGACAACGAATGACAATCCAGATCCGACATAAACTAGATCTAGCGCCAACACATAAGATGCATGTGATTGTGGCGGCACCTTCGAAGATGGCATGAATTGGCGCAAGTCCACCTGAGGGTCAGAGGGGATAGTAACAACCTTCCTCTTACCCTTACCCTTACATCTGCCCCTCCTATCACCACGTGTAACATTTGACGTGACTGATATTGACTACAACATAAGTCTATATATGAATTCTAAATATTTAATGGGATTTGATTATGCTATTTTCTATAATTTGATAATTTGATAATTTTTCATTTGATATTTATTGGTGTTTGAAATTTAATTATTAATTTGATAACTTTAAATTATACATGATAATTTAGTTTTATATTTATTGATGTATTTTAAGTGATATTTAATTTCACAGTATTTTTAAATTGATATTTATTGATATATTAAATTTAATTAGTAATTTGATATTTTAAAATTATACATGATATTTTAATTTGATATTTATTGATATCTCTAATTTACTTATTAATTTGATATTTTAAATTATAGATGATATTTTAGTTTGATATTTATTGTGTACTTTAATTGATATTTAATTTTCACATTAATTTTAATATGATATTTATTGCTATTTTTAATTTAATTGGTAATTTGATATTATTAAATTGTACATGATATTTTAGTTTCATTTTTATTGATGTATTTTAAGTGATATTTATTTTGATAATATTTTTAATTTGATATTTATTTATAATTTTAAATTAATTATTAATTTGATATATTTAAATTATACATGATATTTTAATTTGATATTTATTGATTTATTTTAATTGACATTTAACTTTCAAAATATTTTAAATTTGAATGAGTAGAATGATCAAATAGCTCCTACATTTAACTGTTCTATAAATTTTTATCTCCCAAAAAAAAAGCTTTATAGAGAATAACTGTATAAGAAAAGATAAAAGACTGATACATTTTTATATAACTTGATAGAGTATGTGTATATAGTCAAGATAAAGAGATGGAATATAATCAACTGAATCCTCGGGCATGTTAGATAGAAGTAATCAAATTTATATTTAAGATATTTTAATTAATAAAAAAAATTATCTACAATTGAACCTTCACAATTTTTATATGATATGCTTTAAGAAACAATGGGTTTGGTTCACATATCAAAATCCGAAGTAAATTGTTACTACTTCCAAGAATCACACGGAATTGAAACCATGATAAAACCAAGCAGAACATAATGAAGTTAAAATACTATGATCAAACATTCCACAACGTCTTACCCAATTTAATCTTCAATTACAGAAATAAAAACAGGATTACCTAAATGGAAGACGGGGTCATTGTCTCTACAATACAAGAATATGTTTCAACTAACTATTTCACAAGTTTTGTTGTTTTGATGACAGTGCCAATTAGACAAGTTACATAGCAGCATGTTTTAAATGAAAATTTTGGTAAACCCAAATCTAAGGAGATCGCTTTTTACTTTAATAGTTCTCAAATCCAGTTAAACCATGTCAAAAGAATGTATAAAACAAATAATTTTCAGAGGCACAAACATAAATTTTGGCACAAACATAATCTTTAAAATTAGAGGGAAAGCAACGAAATTTAACCAACCTGTTACAGCAACGATTGACGGCGAAGGGTGCGCGACGGTGAGGAGAGAGATGGCCAGCAAGAGAGATAGAGAGAGAGTTGAGAGCCAATGTAAAGTGAAAATGATGAAATGTCACCGTGTGATAAAGATGACGTTTCACGAAATCTTTAACAGTGTTATTCCTGCCTAAGTGAAACGATGCTTTGCATGTCATAATGGAATAGCTCACAGACGGTCTCGCAAATACATTTTGTGAGGACTTCAAAATTAATAAATGCCAAATTGAACCGCCTTAGTGAAATGGTGTGTTTCTCATTCCCACGGAAGCTCTCACGAAATATTTCACAAAATCTATTTTTTTTTTTGTCGCCGTTGTTAAATGGAGCATTTCAATGTCTCACGGAATATCCCATGAAATAATTATATGAGTAACTCAAATTTCACAAAATCTAATTTTTGACACTTTTGTGAAACGACGTGTTTTGATGTCTTACGAAATATCCCATGGAATAATTCAATGAGCAACTAAAATTTCACAAAATCTAATTTTTTGCCATCGCTGTGAAACGATGCCCTTCAATGTCTCAGAAAAATTCAATGAGAAACTCAAATTTCACAAAATATAATTTTTGCCGTCGTTGTGAAACGGCGTGTTGCTTGGTCTGATGGAATTGCTTATGGAATAGGTTCGTGAGAAGAGTCAAAAAAAAATTTTTCAATCTAGAATTAAATACTTTGTGTTTTAAATCTCTTCGGAGAATCTCTAAAAATTGATCCCCATATAATATTTTAACCCAATAAAAAATATTGATCACCATATACTAATTCTATAAACAGGGTGTCAATATGAAAATTCTTTCAATTCACATATTGTAAACAAATCTAAAATTCTATTATCCTTTGGTCTTTACTTTTTTGCATGAGAAAGTAGACAATGTAATATGATATTTTATTTTATTTTAAATAATTTCAAAATACTAATCCTACATCATTCATTTCTTATCCATCTACTTAACCGTACCACCATCCCATTTAGTATCGATTTCTTTTGTGCTAGTTCATATTATGGTGATTTGGTTGAGCCACGCTTACGAACTCTTCAGTTGTCTTCCATGTCAGAAAACTGTCATTTGGGAACACCATGTTTAGAACTTATGCCAAAACGGGTGAACCCACCACTACTGATATGTCATTGTATATAGTAGGAGACGGAGAGGACCAAACTTGAGCACTTGAAAAAAATTACCAGAAGAAGATAGAGAGAGAGAATAAAATTTAATTGGCTGACTGGAGTAGAATAACAGAGATGGGATCTAATGGTTAGGATAAGTTAGAGGGTCTAGAGACCATTAATGCTAACAATATAACTTAAAAGGATTATGTCCGTGAGAAATATAATGCTTTAAATCTTAATTATACGTACCTACATTTTATTTTTGTTTAAATAATTTCGGAATAATAAGTTCACAGCATTCCTAATCCCTTTCCCATTAATAGCAACAATTAGTACAACTTGATCAAAAGGATTATATATGTTAGTGAGAAATTTAATTTGTTTGATTTTCACATTATTAATTATATAATTGATACATTTAAGAAAATACTACAATCACCAAATTAATTTAATTTTTAATATAATATTAATTAACTAATTTACATGTTTAAAATATGTTTTAAATTAGATGTAGCTTCAAATCTTAATTATATGGATCGACATTTTATTTTCCCCCCCTTATTTCATTACATCTATATATATTTACTTACATTGTGACGTATGTTTTATTAATTATATATACTCTTAATTATCTTTAGTTGATTACATCTTATTAATATATTGATAATGATATTTAAAAATACAATTTATTAATTATTAATCAAACTACATTAAAATATTTATTTCAATTACTCAATTATTTATAATTTAAACACATTCATAAATGTTATATTAAAAAATTTTAATGATAATTTTTTTATTTTATTTTAAATAAAATAAAAATAATAATTTACATTAAGTGTTAGATCTCATAGAAATTCTCACAGTTACATTTCGTGAGATTTTTATAACTTGTTTAACATGGAAATACACCATATGAATCAAATGATAAGTTTATCTATAAAACTGCCCAAATCTCAAAAAAAACATTTAGTACTCTTGGGAGTATGGTACTTTATTCGTTGGATCTGCGCCACGTGGCTATTTTTAGTTAAAAGCACCACGTGGCACAGATTCATCGGAGCGAGTATCATACTTGCAAATCCCACATCTTCATATTCCGAAGCACCTTTTTGCTGTATTACTCATTATACTTGACCGTATGCCTTGCCAGTTCGTCATTTCTTCTCCTTCTTCAGCACCCCACGCCACCCCTCGCCAGACCCTCGTTCTTTCCAACTTCCCACAGCCTCTCTCCACTGCCTAACGAAAACATTAATGGTGTCCTCTTTGACAAACCCAAGCAGTAAGATCACCATCGTAAGTTTGTAGTGTAGTGTTTACGTTGCTCACTTTGATTTTTATTTTATTTAGTCCTAACGATAGTTACTATATCATTAAAGCAGGAGCAAAGAAGCCTCCAAGAGGCAGAGATACTTATAGAGTTTGTTCCCACCTCCTATGTTCTGAAGGTCTACACAAAGGGAAAGATCAAATAGCGGTTTGAGAAGATGGAGGCATGCATCGCCAAACTGGCGGCGAAGGTATTTGTTTAATATTGTTGAAAAAGAATTTTTTGATGTGATATTACCGTTTATTTTGTTTTGCATTGATAAAACGTAGGACTTTCTATTACTTTATTGAAATCCGTATAGTTTTCTAGAATGAGTTGATACTTCAATTGTGAACAAAACCGGACTATTTCATTGCATTCTAATTACTTATATTATACTTGATATGTGGCTAACTAAAAGTATTTTATTAAAAATTTATAGTTTGACAAAGTTTTGATCATTGTGTCAAACTTTTATAAAGAGATAGTGTAATGACCACTTATATAAGTTTTTGGTTAATACTTATTTTATGAAATTTTAATTGTTCTAAGTTAATCATAAATAGTTAATTATTCAATAGAGAAAATTAAATCTTTTATTTTTATAAATTTTTTTTTATATATTGATAATTAATAGGAGAATCAAGTAAAAGGGAAACCAAATTAACGTTTAAATATTGGTGAATTCTAAGCTACAGCCCTACTTTGGGGCTGTAGCTTAGACTTTTTATTTTTTTTTATTGTTTTAATTATTTTTTTTACTTTTTTATATTAATAAATTATTATTTATATCATATATTTTTTTAAGATTTTTTAAAACGTTTTTATATTTTTAAAAAATATTTGTGTTTATGCATGAATAGTGTCAAAAAAATTATAGATGAATAGTGTATAAAAGGTGTAAAAAAATTTAAAAATGTTTTAAAAATTCTCAAAAAATTATATAACCTAGATAATAATTAATAATCTTAAAAAATAAAAAAAATTGAGATAAAAAAACACATAAATTAAAAAATTGGAATGCCGAAGTTATGCTACAACCCCAAAATAGGGCTGTAGCATAGCAAACGCCTTAAATATTTTATGTCACGTGGCCCTAGATCACATCCCACGATTGCATGTCTGGAAGTTTCTTGATAATATCAGTAAATTAGCTAGTCACCTCACGACCCACTCCAACAGTGTAGCAGTTTCTACACAACTCTCGGTAGGGGTGTGCAGACGGGCGGTTTTAACCGCCTAACCGCCCAACCCGAACCGAACTAACAGCAAATTAACTTAACCAATTGATTTTTAGACGGTTCGGTTAAAAAACTTAACTTAACCAATATCAAACGATTAGGTCAATGGTTAGAAGTTAAAAAAACTCCAGTTAACCCGACCGAACCGACTATATATGTAATTAAAAAATTATAATTATATTTATATATTTATATAATAATTATTATATGTATTAATTATTATATTTACACCATTACTAATTACCTAATAATCTTAGACAGTTAAACAACTTAGTAACTTACTGACTTAGTCACTTAGACTCCCCTCCCCTGCCCTCCCGAGTCCTTGACTCCCGTCCCCTCCATCGAAGACAAAATCGACGAAGACGCTCTTCACTATCTCCAGCCTCCATCAAAGACGACGAGATTCGAGAACGAAGAAACCATAGTCCTTCTGGGTTACTCCATCGAAGACATATCGAAGCTCTAGCTCAAAGAGAGTCAAGGGAGTGAGCGACGAAGAAACCCTAGGCTTGTTGAGTTGCTAGCTACTTAGCTCAAAGCATTCGAAGAGAGGAAGACGAAGAAGTTTATGCCTTTTGGACATTTGGTGACCGGTAATCGGGTATTGTAGTCCAATTTTTAGTTTTATTCTTCATTTTTGTAGCTTTGAGCCTTTGCCCTTTGAAATTGTTATTTTAGGGTTTATCTATGATTTAGATTCTCATAGTCATTCTGGTTTATTATAGTCTTCAATACATGATAATTTATTCTAGTTGAACTTAGCTTGTTTGTTGATAGCTAGAATACTTAATTTTTGTTGAAATTTATTTGAATAATGGAGTTGGCCAGTTAAGCGTGAATCGTGATTATCTGAGATTCTGAATTCTGAAATTGTCTTATACTCACAGTCACATTGTTGAACTCTAGTGTATAGACTCTAGAGAGTAAAGAGGATTTTTGACAAGACTGTAAACTTGTTTATTCTGTTTTATTGTGGAAAATTTAATGCTAACTAGTAATCACATAGGTTAAGCACTCTGCTTTGAGTGCTTTCTATTTGTTAAGGTCTTTGACGCAGGAGCTATCATAAATTCACAATATAGGCATATAGCCATAGGATATTATTGTGTATTGTTTTGTCTATTAGTACTGTTGTGTTTTGTTAGTTATGTTTGCTGGCTAGCCTGGCTGTTATATGATTGTTGTCATCTGTTAAGTAGGTTAGTTTACTTGTGAGGTGGAACTTGGAAGTGACCCTTTGTTGGGGGCTTCACTGCCTTTCTCCGTGTATAACTACTGACTTCTTCAGTTAGGTTAGTAGTTTTAGATATTATTGTGAATGAAATGTTAAGGGATTCTCTGATAGAATACCCCTTTGTTCTATTGTGAGTTTTTGTCTTCTAGTTCATCACAGATCTGCATACTATTGTCCACAATCCACATCACCTACCTCACATGCGTTAGTCTTGTTTGCTACTAGTTACAAAATCATTTTGCATTGTTAAGTTTACTTACACGATAAAGAAGAAACTGTTTCTGGGCTGATGCTATCAAGCTTAATAGCTTATCATGTGCCTCTTCACCAGAGGATAAGTCACCATCAAAAACATCAAATAATTCTCAATCTATAAGAAAGTATCTGTCCTTTAGCCTTTAGGGGCTTATAATCCTTTACTCCTTCCCCCTCCAAACCATAGTATGTTATTTGTCAAATCTCACTAGAATAAAAGACACCAGTACTGCAACAATAAAAATTATAAAATGAAATACTTAACAAGGATAAGTGGATAACTTAAGGCACAAAACTCAAGGGAATGAAATGTGAAAGCCAGTAATCATGTCTTTTTTGCAAACAGTTTGAAAGGTAGATGACAAAGTGTCATTATTAATGTATTATAATAACTATGATTCCATGACCAGTGACTTCACAGAATATTCTCATAAATAATTTTGCTTCCCTACAAGTTACAAGTAGTGTTTGAATTTTCAAACAAGTAAACAATATGATTCTATGAACAAAAGATGATGATGTCAAACCACCGTGGTACCAAATTTTAGTCAATTTAATAATATTACGTGAAACCTCTTGAAAATTTATCAACTCATTTATCACATATAAAGTACTAATCATCCAATCCAAGCTAAAAAAGGAGTATTTTATTGCATTCATGCAACACAAAATAAGAAATATAAAAAAAGAACATCACATATGTAGTACAATAAATATAATGACTCGATGA
>JASKGM010005052.1:0-11976 GCA_034509205.1 Ceratonia siliqua
TCTCTCTCTCTCTCTCTCTCTCTCTCTCTCTCTCTCTCTATATATATATATATATATATATATATATATATATATAATAGTAATTAGAAATATCCAAATTTCTGTATTCTTATGCTATCTTTTCTTCATATTTTTCAAGATTCAAAACCGTCAAATATTTATTGGTGTATCATTAAACCCTTTATTTTCAGTATGGTAATTTGGACAAATCACATTTCTTATTTAAAATGTTGCGTGATCAAATATTAAATGATTTTAAATGTAAGGGATCCTATGGTAATCATATATAATATAACAATCAATGGTGATTAATGGAATTCTTTTTTACAAATATATGCATGGTGATGGTGCAAATATGTTTATTATTTTACTCTAAACTTTCATGGATTCAAATTTTACCCATAATAGTTTGCCATATTGACACACAATTAAAATGTTACCGACAGAAGATTGAATATAATATATAATCTTATTAATGTTATGGTAAAGGGTAATTAACCAACATGTATCTAATTTTGATTATCTTTATCACTATAATCATTAATCTTTATATTGTACCTTTATAATTATTTTAATATAAAATAGAATTGAAAAAGAGGGGTTGAGGAGAGATGATATGGAAAAGAATGTAAGACTTGTATGAAAGCAAAGACAGGCAAAAGCAGAGAGGAACAAAAGCGAGCTCAAAGGTTCTCTCTATGAGGGGTGTTGTGTTGTGTTGGTGTATTTAATCATATTATTCTTTAATTCTAAATGATGAATTTTAAAACTCTATAAATGACCTTTTTTTTTTAATTTTTATAAATAGTGAAAGTGTTACAAGAAAAAAGAACATTAACTAAAATTATAATTAGGAAATAAGAACATGAATTATTGTATGGTTTTTAAGATTTATGTACTAAAATTATCGTCAAATTATAATTAGGATATATAGTAACATAAATTTTACGCAAAGAAAAGTTAAAAAGACTGGAGCATGAGATTGCAATTAAAATGATATGATGGGGAAGCTCAACTTATGATCCATCTTAATTAGTCCTACTGTCTATACCAAAGTCTAGTATGGGGTTTCAAGAACTATACATAGAAATTGTTTCATATATTTAGCATTTTCTAACTACTTAAAGCCCTGAGATGACACACAGTTTATAACTTCTTATATTTAGCATTTTAAATAGTTGTCACAAAAATCAGATTGATGGGAAATACATAGAATTAAATTGAACGTTAGCTTGTGAAGGGTGATTCAATATGTTTTGAAAAAAAAGAAGGCATAGTAGAGCATAAACCTCTCCAATGAAGTATAAGGACTAACCTTTAGATGTCTGCATATGAAATGTAAAACCTACAGAAGCACCAGCTCTTCCCAAAGGTTCAACAGGTAACAATCCAGATATATGCCCTGTTAGACTAATGACTAAAGTGAACCTATACCAATATCATGCCAATAGGTTACTTTGTTTGCTTTCTCGATTAATAAACAGAATATAGAGAGATACCAAATGCTTTGTTTGAAGTAATTAAAGAAATTAGTAACTGAATGTACACTCAATTAATAAATCCATCTCAGTCAGACGGATGAAAAGGATTTATGCCATCTCACTCGGTTAAAGAAATTGGTAACAAAGTCTGTGTTTTTGACACGCAAGTAAACTATAGATATATTTAGTTTCCCATCGATCTCACAGCATCAGATATATGATGATCATGATCATGATCATGATCATAATTTCGAACTAGGCAATGATCAGCAATCACAGCTTGAGACTAATATTGCATTTTCATCTACCTCCTAGCTACCATCACTTGCTTCAAGTTTTGACTATGTAAGGATTCTCAACATTCTATTCTATGTCATCCAAATATCAGTTTATTTATTCTCATGCTTTCTATTAATTATGAATGCTATGATTTTCTATGAATGAAAAACTTTTTTCAGATTCAATGTACGTAGCTGTAAAACCTATGAAATACATCTATATATAAGTATGGGCAAAGTCAAAATTTCAAATGCCAATGGCAAGTCTTTTAAAACATTACTTTATTTTATAAAATCTTTTCAAACATTCATTTTAATCTATAAAATTCAATGTCATTTAAGCTATCCATCACTTCGTCAACAACTTATTTTTTATAAACAAGGTGTGGAATGAAAAGTCATTATATTTTAATGAAATTTTAATTAAAAGCCAAACCACCAAAATAACAAATATATAACTTGAATATTATTTTTTTCAATTAATTAAAAAGCAAGCACCATTAATGGTCATGCACTCTATTTTCGAATTACCCACATGGGAGTACCATTTTCTCGAATTGGACCCACAGACGACATTGATCAATCTTAATTTGATAGGTAAATATATGTGAATGAGCAAAGCCATGAAATTATCTCAAAATGACCAAATGAGAACTGCGTGACAATGGACATAGACAAAGATGGTGGACAAAGGAGGCTGCAGGCAACGCTGGATGGTGGAGGCAGTGCTTCCACCGCGTTAGGGCTTAGCGTTGGCTGTGAATTGAAGAAGGAGTGGGTTATGGGAATCCAAGAGGGGGTGGGTTTGATTGAGAATAGTTGTGGGGCCAGGGATTTGGGGGGAGAATCTAAAGAAATTTAGGGATTTCAAGGGTAAGGGAAAGCCACAAAAATGAGATGAAGGAGAATGAAATGACGTAAATATTTTATTTTGAGGTGGATTTTGGTAACCTTAAAAGGTATCTTTAAATTAAAAAATTTTGAGGCTAACTTTTTCCGCCTCATATACCGTTTATAACTTTAAAAAATTTAAAAGTAAAAAAATTCATCTCTTTTTCCTCTTTTATTTAAAAAAATAAAAACAAAATTTGCATATTTTATAATTCGTCTCCCAAGGTGGATAATTTAGAGGCCGCACAAATCCACCTATATCCACCTCAATATTTTTCTCAAAAATTCTTTTATGGTTACTTGGATTTTTTAGTTATTCGATAACTATCTCTATTTCCACTTTTAATTAACCTTTTTTTGTAGTGATTTGAGCGGGGGGAGGAATGACATAAAAGATTTAGGTTTAAATTCCTATTCACCCAAATTAGAGATCGTTTGAGAAAGATTCAAAAGGAAAATACATTATGTGTTTAACCAAACGACAATAGCTTAGGAAAGATATGTTGATAATAATTGAGAGAACACATAATTTCACCTTTCTATGGTAGAGAATCTGGAATTTCATTCTTCCTTATCCTCTAAATTGTTCATGCATCACCCAACTAATAAGTCAACCAATATTTTTCAATCTTTTAAATTGATGTGATAAACCAGTGCTATCATGTTTTCACAACTCGTCCCCAATCTTCCCTCATTCATTTCAACACAAAGTCTAATTAGAAAAAAGTTAGACAAGACTCGCTATGAATTTAGTTTCCATATAATTAGAATCTAACTGTTCAAAATTTATCCAGTGCGATCACAATCCTCAAATTTATTTATTTTTAAATGTATCTCAAAATTCAAGCAACAACAAAAAAAGAAAACGCGCCAAGATTTTGGATGCTATAGTTATAAATAAGATTAGAATCTAACAAATCGAGTGACATGACATCACGTGAATGCATGGCCCCTATTAATCGTACTTTAAACTAATCAAATCTTTGTTTTCATTTAGTATTTTTAAATATTTTCATCTCTTAAAATTATTACTTTAATATATTTATGAGATGGCAAAATATAAATATAGTTTAAAATTATTTAAAAATATATTACTTCTTAAAATGTAATAAAAAAATTTTAAAAACCACAATTATATATTTGGCACTAATTTTATTCACCACGAGCTACTCACCACCGTTCACCTTGTGATAATTAAATTATACAAAAGTAGTTTGAATGTTGAGAATTCAAATTTTAATAGGAATCAAATAAACTAACAAAAATCATAAAGATATGAATATTTCATAAAGTATTATGTATGTTTATTTTTATACCTCAAGTTTATTATTATAAGACATTAAAAGAATATTATATTAAAAATTAGTGACTTAACATGGACATTTGAGCAGATTAATTCACTTTTTTATTTTTTATTTCTTGTTAATAATAAGATATATAGTTAGTTTTTTAAAGGTAATTATATCCATTCATTTTTTAAAATTTAAAAATGTAACTGATATAAATAACGTAAGATTAACATATCTAAACTTTCAGTTTTCACACAGTAATGTTGATATACATAAATGTACATATTATTTTATTTTTTTATTTCATGTACATTATATTATTACTTAAAAATAAGAAAAATTAGTTTAGTTGTTTATTATGGGTGATTTTTGAAAAAGTGAGTATTGTTAATTATTTATTTTTCTTATATTTAATATATTTTATTATTTTTAAAAATAATAATGTATACCTTTTTATAATATAATCCAAGGATTATATATATCAATTGATTTATTTTAATATTAATTATCAGATATTCATGAGTGATTATTAAGTATTAACTTTTTCTCACTTACAATTTTGCTCACCGTGTGCTACTCACCAGAAATTTCAAAACGGGTACCATATTCGCTTACACCCCTCGTGATGATAAATTGAAACGACAACGTCTCTTTCAAACGGTCTCAGGGCCCCACTCACGTTCTCCTGCCTCTCTCACCATCCTTCTACTGCCACGTCATCCAGATGTCTTCACTGTTGGACTTTACGGAACTTCCATTGGGTGTGTGGGCCCACTCCAGTACGGCTGCCTACTCAGATTATCAATGACACGTGTCTCCGTCATATGGACCATACGTGGCTGCACTTCAACTTTCATCTCATTTCTATTCATAGGTGACTTTCCCAGTGCGGGACCGGTGGGCAGTAAATACCGAAATGGTGCATATAGGCCCATTATGCATTGGTGTTTTCCTTTTTCATTGAAATCTCCACACGTCGCCCATCTTGCGAGTGTCATGCACGCCCCTTTTCTATGAAATAATTAATTATTTATTTATTTAATTTCAACTAAAATTCAAACTTAGAACCCTTCATCTTAATCTTCATTTGTGCGATAATTTCATTAAGTTATATTTAAAGAGTTTTAGATTGAAAAAATAAAATTGAATCTCCTGAAAACTTTAAATTTCAATGAGAGACAGTAAAATTAAATACACTTGTCAATAGTTATCTTGTTTTGTTTTGCTGGAAAACAATATTAAATTAATCAATATTTATTTTATTTAAAAAATACTACTACTCATAATTTTTTAAAATGATTTATTTTATTATAAGAAATATATAGATAGATTTAATGAGATGTGTATTTTAAAATAATTTATTTATCAGAATTAAATTTGTAAAAATTTAATTATTCATTTATCTCATACTTACTAATTGATGCAACTGCTGAGCATGATATTTTTGTCTACAAAGTCTAATTGATGATTTATTGTGTCAACAATATGACTTCTTTCGGTCACATTTGGACCATTTATAAATGAAAGAAACTGTTATAAGTTTATATATAATTACTAATTAGGATAACCCTAAAGCATTTTTTAATTTAGTTAAACCAATAATATTTTTATAAAGCTAAAAAAACAGAAAGTGACTTATAAGTTGAACCCAGAAGCCATATGTCATAATTTCTTATTATAAGAATTTTTATTCATTAAATTAAAAATAATTATCGTATTAGTTTTGCTTGTTAAATTTTTAAAAAAATAAAATTGTTATAAAGTATGACATCTGATATATGATTTATTTTTTTATATTTGAATATTATATGTATAATATGTTGTTTTTATAATAGAAAATATATAAATTATAAATTATAAAATTTTGTGAGTATAATTTTTATAGTAAAAGCTTTTATTTAATAGTAAGTTTTGTAGAAAAAAGTTTAATACTCATGTCAAATAATCCATTCTTATATAAAGTAAAAAGACTTTATCATAAAATTGTAAACAAAAAATAAATAAACAAATAGAAGAAGAAGATTCGAATTACAAAGAGATTTGCCTGTAAATGATTAAATGATATGTAAATACTAATCAGTAAACGTCATCACATCCTATGATAATAGTAATTGTATACGTGTGTTCATATATGTCCTTGAAAATTTTGAAAAATAAGGTTTAAAAATAATCAACCTGCATCATTTAATGTTGAGATTTTTTCAGATTTTTAGTGATGGGATTGAATCCATTCTTACGTGAAGGTTTTTTTATCCATCGTATTGGATTGTTGATTGACTTTGACATATAATTTACACAACAAAATAACTGTTTATTTTCCTTTAGTTTTAGTCGTTTCATTTAGTGTAAGAGATTTACTAAATTGATCTAATTGAAAATTTTAAAATTATTTTACATTTTATATATACTTATGATGAAACTATAAGCAACTTAGCTTGAATTACATAAAAATAAGACTAAATTATTATTCCTTACTATGAGAGATGTCTTAATTATACGGTTCTCTTATATATTATGAAAATGTAAACAAATATTTCTTAAAAATTAAAAAAGAAATATTACAACTTAACATAATTTTTAATTTAAATGTATTTAGATATATAAATGATTTAACTAAAACTAAATTTAAAATTGAATTAAGTAATAATATTTTTTTAACTTTCAATGGAGGTCATGTATATTTTCATAATAGATAAGAAGACTGTGTAATTAAGATATCTCTTGAGGAATGGTTATTATTTTATACTAAAAATAATAATAACAATGCTTGGATTTCAATTTTATAGCAATGATGAGACAATTTTGTATTTGAAGAACAAAGAGCACAAATTAAGTTTAAAAAGCATATGTTGGGAAGCTTTTATAAATAACCAAGCATGATCATAAATAAAATCATGAACAATAATTGCAATTAGAGAAATTTTAACCACCAATAACGTGGGGCACCATAATTACTAATAAGATTTGTGCATCTAAAATGGTGATGCTTAGGACAATTTTATAGTATTCTTAATGTATTGGCGCTTTGCCTAATTGACAATAATAGTTATCATTAGATAAAAATATCTAAATTTATCTAACGATTAATAACAATGTCAATTAAGTAAAATATCAGTACATTATATAGAAAATTCACCCTTATAAATATACAGCTAGCATATATCCACCAATAGTTCTCGTTTAATCATATTTATATTTATCTTAGAATCACTAATTTAAGACTCTAATATCTATATAGAGCAAACTTTTACGGAAGAACTTGTAGAAAAGTTTTTTTCACATATGCATAAACATAAAGGGTAATAACCAATAAACTAATAATATTGGTGCAGCATATAGCACAAGAACAAAAGAAACCTTGGATTTTATTTCCCTATTTTTTGAGGAAACCAATTAATTAAGGGAAGAAGAGAAAAATGAAGCACTCGGAGTTTATATCTTAAATGTTACATATATATGCAGCAACATCTTATGGATGAGAAGTCGTCAAATTAGGGTTTTGTGGTCGTCTTCAAGCACAAGAGGGTGGGATTTTGGGAATCCCTTTTCTCTGTAATTCACCCAACACGCTATCAAGCGCCGGAGCTTTAAGGCCAATAGGGAGTGGCAGCCCAGGTTTTGATAAAACATCTCCAATAGCTTCATCTATGCTCTCATTTGACTGTCAAACAACACCCAACAAACGTACAAACAAATCTATCAAATTTATCAATAATACCAAATACTGTAATCATCTTCAAATTTGAGGGTGTGTCTTTGGGCACTCATCTTTGAGGTCAAGTAATTATAGACTTCAATTCCTTAATCCATATACATTTCTTTCTGAGAGAGAGAGAGAGAGAGAGGGGTGGGGGGCGAGGGAGGTAAGAAAATGACACACAAAGGAGATCAAGGAAATTTCATTACCAGATGAAGATTAACTAGGTACAATTTATGAGAACGACATGGACCACCCAACGATAATAATGTTATTATCATCAAGTGCACAGAACAGGATGTTTGTGTTTTGTGTAATGTAAGGAAAGAAAATGACAGAACCGGCGAAGTGAATATTTTTACCGGATGAGAGTCGAAGAGGGGCCGGTGGCTGGGGGTGGGGATGCCGATGCCAGAATCTACTTTGTACATGGCATGGGGTGGGATGCCAGGGACAGGTGGGGAGCCAAATCTCTGCATGCATGAACAATAATTATTGTGTTAATTTCCTCTAGTGAGTGAGCCAAATTTATACTAAGAGTTTTCCGAGTAAACATGACAATATTTTATGTGGTAATGTTGCCAAAGCATCCAACTTTTAAAGGCGAAGACAACTTAGGTACCTCCAAACTGTAACAGTGAGGAATCAGTAGTGATAATTACCGTTGTAGTCAGAGGTTGTGGAAAACAAGGTGTTCCTGGGGTTAGTGTGTTTGCAGCCTGTATAAAAAAGGAATACATATGCCTATTTTAATTTAGACGAAGATAGAAACATGGATTACTAAAGGATAGAAACATGGATTATTAAAGGATAATTACTAATTAGACTACCCTTTTATAGGAGTTTTACGTGTGAACCAACAATGATATGATTGCCTTTTTAGTGTATGTCCTAATCTACAACATAGTCAAAAGTTAATTATTTTGTTTCCAACAATGCATCTCTAATACTTAATTCACACAATTTAAGTTTTTTAGAAATTTAGAAATAACAAAAATTAAATCTCATAATTATTGACTTAAAATATAATATTTTATGAGATTTATTTTTTATTTAATATTTTAAATAATTTTATATTTCAAATAACACAAATAAAAAATATTAAATTGTATTATTTTAAAATATGATGTATCTAAAAACAGTTAAATAGATTTAATTTAATAATTTAGAGTTGGCCAATGGCTCAAAGTTTCAGAGATAAGAAAGTTGACCAGTTGGTGGTGAGGGTGCCAGTATGAAGGGTCAGGAAGTGGTGGCGATGGAGGTGGAGCCGTTGGTCGTGCCCAAGCTGGTGGTGGTGCTGACGGCAGCCACATGGGCATGAATGACTGGTCCACGGTGGGATGCCCCCATACATGTAATGTTCTAAAATGGTGCATCGGAGCCATGGGAGGGAAACCCAAGGTGGGAGCTAGCCAAGGGCTAACGTCCCTCTTCACTCCTCCTCCTCCATATATCTGCCTTCTCTGACTCCAGCTTGCTGCTTCAGCTTCACGCTCCAGCAAATGTTTCCTATGCGACCGATATTTCTGCATAATCCAAATTCTCATCTTAGAACTCTCCCCTAAAATCCTCCGTTCAACCCGGCTTTAAATCAGTTTATAATGATCCAAATCTAGCACAGGTGAAACAAGAAAAGAGAGAAACCTAAAATATCTTAGAAAGAAAGACATTCCTGGCCATTAATTACATGCAGAAAATAATTTCAAAACTAATAAAAGTAAGTTTCCATTAATTACATTAGAAAATTATAAATGAATGAAAGTGATGAACATATATAAAATAAATATAGAAGATTGAAAATCAAAATATATATGTACTTGAAGGTGGCTGGCAATGTTATGGCGAGTGAGACAATCAATTCCCATAATCTCCAAAATCCTCGAAGGCACTGCCTTATCCACTCCTAACTGCTCCACAGCTTGTACGAATCTCCTGTGCAATTCTGGGGTCCAGTCCACCTTCATCAGAATTATCCCAGAAAATAATTTTAGTTATAGTCTCTCGTTGCACTCTCTTGAACTATCTCTCTCTCTCTCTCTCTCTCTCTTCAACTTATGGTATACCCGTGAGTTCTTAATTTTGACACCCAAGGTCTTTGTAAAGTTCCATAATTGAGATAGAGACAGAACCTTAGGATTAGCTTAGCTTCACATGGGCATCATTAAAGCCTAATTATAACGTACCTAAGCAAGAAAAATGGCGATATCTAGTTAATTAGTTACCTTAACTTTTCTCTTCCCTTGAGAATTTTTGAATTGAGCTGATGATTTTTTTCCTTTGCCAGCTTCCTTTGTCGATGGCTTCACCGCCTCTGCCACAGATTCATCTTTGATCACTATCTCGTCTCCTCGACTTGACGACCCAGAATTTGAACCTTCATCTTCTTTCTCCGGAGTTATATTCTGGTGATCAGCTTTATGATTAATATTTTCCACTGATACTGAGGAGTTCATCTCCGATTCCTCTCCACCGCTGACGGAGAACTCGGGGAAAGTTTCCGCGTCCATATCCAAATCTGGCAGTACGTCTCCGTCGACGTTGATGCCAACGAAAAGATCATCAAAATTGATGCTTTCCAATAAATTCCCATCGGAAAGTTCTCTAAAGTCATCGGCGCCGACCGAGAAGCTCTCCATCTCTCCTTGGTTTTCATCTTTGGTGCTCCTCAAAGGTGACACCGCGAGCATTAAAAAATCCCAGATTTCCCACCAACTAATAATGAACACCGCTAATATTCTTCCCAGTGAAGTAGCTAGTCAGGTGCTAGTGCATGGAATGAAATCAAGAAAGCTGAGCAATTCTGGGTATGGGATAAAGAAGATGGGAATTTGAATCTGAGGGAACTGAGAAAGGGGGAGAAAAAAGTATTAATTTATGGGTTCTGAATGATTTTGTAACCTTTTTTGGAAGTGGCGAAGGTGTGAAGAAGAGTTTGGATCTCAGCCACAAACTTAGTGCAGAGTTTAAAAGAGATTTTGTTTTTTTTTTGTCTAGGAGTGCTACTTGCGGTGTTGGTCTCTGCAGCTGTATATATAGTTTATTAAATTATAGTTTGTGGATGGCATTTTTTGACGAAGAATTTTCGGAAATTCAGAGAGAGAGATCTGCTCATGAGTTTAATATTCCATTGTACTAGTATATTAATTAATTGGTTAATATAACTTCTGTGTTTATAATTTTATTGAATTTTGTTTAATTTTAAAATTTTAATTATTTTTAATTTAATATTTGTCCCGATTTATCAATTTTTGAATTAATAAAATTAAATAAAAAATAATAATCAAATCAAAAAATAAGTAAAACTGTAAAACTCTTAAATACTACAAAAAATTCTTATAATTTAATGAGTTTTTTATTTAATTTCTATAATTTAATTAATTTATATTTAATTAACAGAGTGATAATACAGGTAACTGATGATAGAAATTAAATTAAAAAATTATAAGGACTTAAAAATTTGATAAATGAAAGAAAGAAAAAAGTATAAAACACAATTTTGAGATACTAATTATGTAAGAATACAGTATCTCATAAAAGCATTTTATTTTAAAATACGCTACATATACAAAATGAAAAAATGTTCTGAGGTTACGTACGTGCAAGTGTGTTGTATTAATACAGGGAAGAAGAAAGGCATGTTGTATTAATACAGGGAAGAAGAAAGGGATGTATATATGCCATCATTGCCATGTAGGGTTGATGTTTGTGGACAAATCACCGGCAGATAATGTATATCTGATTCCATGATAATAATTGAAAGCTCCAGTACAAGAGAAGCTGCTTATTATAATTATGAAGTCATGAACCACCCAATATATGTACAAATAAATGTTGGTTTTATAAATTATATAACTCAAATTTTATAAATTACACGTATTATGTATTATATATGTTATGAGTGATCAAAATTTGATGTGATATTTGGATGTTATGATATGGAATTTGTTATTTGTGAAAGAAATGAAAATATAAATAACAAAATTTTGGAATAATTATTATACTGATATCTTTATATAACAATATTTTAAATATTAAAATAGAAGATGTTATGATATATATTTAAAATTTAATATTTAATATGACATAATTGTTATTTTTTATATTAAAATTTTACATAATTATTTCTTATAAATTAAAAAAATAAAATAATCGCTACTACCTTAAAAGTTGTCTTAATTACATGTTCCTCCTCTTTATTTTAATACTATATACTCAACTTTCACTTAACCTATATTATACCATTAGTAATATTATTTTAAATTTTTTTAAATTAAGAAATTAAAATTAAAAAATACATGACAAGTTTACCCTCAAACTTTTTTTTAACTAATGATACT
>JASKGM010005074.1:0-11976 GCA_034509205.1 Ceratonia siliqua
GGATAACAGCAGCAAAATATATGATCATTTTTAGATTTTTACTTTTGTTTCTCAAATAATCAAACTTAACTATAACTTATATTTCATTTTCATCCCATTTTTTATATTTTATAACTTTGGAATTGAAATATTGCAGAGAACTCAGGTTTAAGTATCAGGCAATTTAAGACAAGAGGTTAAGGGCCTGTTTGTTTGGGATTACCAGAAAATGCATTTTTTCCTTTTCTTGCAAGAGGAATGACTTTATAATAAGTCCAAACAAACAGGCCCTAAGAGCTTTCTATATAAACTCATTTTTTTTCTTTTATTTCTATCATTATATTTGGAGAAAAAGGTTATGTTAGGTGACTTAAGTCCAGAAAAACAATCGAAATGAAACAACTCATTTCAAGAGATACAAAGTGTTAGTTCAAATATGTTCTTATTAATAACATACTTCCTTTGCAATATTCTTTATCATTGTTTTTTACAACATTTGATAGGTTTTGGTCAATGGGCATTCTAACTATAGTTGAGTTAAAAGATATTGGGTGTATTTTTTTTAATGTTTATTTTTTATTTGGTTAAAAGTTAATTTAATTGTCATATTATGTGTTATTTTTATTTATAAATTATCAGCTGGTAATATATGTTTTTAAGCATTTGCTATTCAACTTATAAAAGATATTCTTATTAATAACATATTTCAATATTGTTTATCAATATTTTTTGTAGTATTTTATAAGTTTTTGTCACTAACACGTTCTAACATTACATTTCTTTTGCTATGGGCATGATTAAATTCATATGAGTAAGACTATTACGTAATACATTTATCTTGTAGCAATTTTCAATTCCATTCATTTCAAATTTGGGGGAGATGCTGTTAAACAAATAACTTTTACATCATTTTTTATATATGTTGGTATGTTATCCAAAAAAAAAAAACAATTGATTTTGTTTATTTATATGAATTGGTTAGTGGGATGTATCATAACTTTATACTTTTGCAAGTCTATGACTTATTATATATGTTGAGTTTTGATGATAATGAAATAATTGAATTATAAATGGAGAGAGAGGTGGAACTACTTCTAAAGAATCTTATTTGGAAAGGAAAATGACTAATACTAAGTACATATGATATTGAGATTAATTCAAGTTCTCCTATTGACAATTTATATTGTAATTATACTAATGCACCACTACAACATTTGTTAAATTATATAATTTTTTGAATAAAATTTTCAAATAATTCAATTACTATTATTTACATATATAAAAGATTATAAGAAAATAATGATACAAATGAATTGATTTCTATTTTATTTTTTTTGTTCTTTGTGTTAATTTATATTATTAATCGGTGTAATCTTGCATTGGAGATATTCTCCACTAGTTATTTTATAAAAAAAATAATAAAATAGAATAAATTTTTTAAATTTTAAGGGATAATGAAATGATTGAATAGTATTATTAATTTTTTAAATAAAATAAATAATTAATAAAAAGTGAATTAAGATATATGTTAGTGTAAAATATATATATATATATATATATATATTTAAAAAAAAAAGATAACCAAATACGGCAGGTAAGTGAAGGAAGGAATTTGAATCTTAAAGGGTAAACACGATTGAAGGAAGGAATTCGAATCTTAAAGGGTAAACCCGATTTTATATATATATATATATATATATATATATATTTTTTTTTTTTAAAAAATATTTTATTTATAAAAAATTGTCATCCACACAATAAGATTGTTAGAATTTATTTGTTTAGGTTTATTTTTAACATAAATAATTTTTTTTAAAAAATATTTTTTAAAAAATTAAGTGTTTGTTTTAATTTTTTTAAAAAATGGGAAGTTAAAAATAAATTTTTTTTAAAAGAAGTCAAATTTTTTTGACTTTCTTAAAAAAAAAAAAAGAGATAAAATTATTTTACTTTTTAATTTAAAAATTATTCTTAATTATTACATCTAAATACAATAATTTATACTTAGATAATTTTTTTCTAAAAAATAAGCATAAAAGTCATTTTTCTTACCATCATGACCAGATGCATTCTGATGAATCCAAAAGATAATCCAATTAAATCTGAATCGCACACTATTCATTATGCATTTTTATAATTTTTTTAAATATATTTATTTTTTTAATTTAATCGTCATCCACACAACAAGATTGTTAGAACTTATTTGTTTAGGCTTTTTAGCATAAATACATTTTTTATAAAAATATTTTTAAAAAAATTAAGTGTTTGTTTCAATTTTTTTTAAAAATGAGAAGTTAAAAATAAGAAATTTTTTTATAAAAAAAAGTCAAAATTTTTGATTTTCTTCTAAAGAAAAAGATAAAAGATAAAATTATTTTATTTTTTATTTTAATAATTATTCTTAATTACAACGTCTAAATATAATAATTTATACTTAGATAACTTCTTTCTGAAAAATAAGCATAAAAGTTAATTTTCTTACCATCCAGATGCATTCTGATGAATCCAAAAGATAATCCAATTAAATCTGAATCGCACACTATTCATTATGCATTTTTATAATTTTGTTATAAATATATTTATTTTTTTGATTTAATCAAAGGCTTCCTAATAAAAACAAACGGCTCAAATTAAGTTAAAAACCGGATCCACAGGCCATTCTGGTGGAGGAAGGTATGCCAAATTGAAGTATTGAACCTAGAGCAGGAGGAGCAGTGGATCGGCACGTGAGCGGCACATTGCTTAGTGAACCAAATTATCCCTTTATTAGTTGTTACTCTTTTGCAGTCTTACTTATTATCCAAACCTATATAATTTTTATTAATAGAAAGTCCAAGTCTGTGTCTCTATAATCAAATCAAGAATCATCGACTCACGGGTCGTCTGTTCCTCCTCCAGTTCTGGGGCAATTGGTGTCAGCAACTGAAGATGGCCGAAGAAAAAGAATCAACGTCGATTCCTCTTAGTCAAGGTGACAATGCGGGTGGCGATGATCCCGAAGATCCAGCCAAGTCTCCCCCAAACTCTCCCAACTCCTCTACTCGCAGGGTCCGTTTACTTTCATTCAACAATCACTCTCCATTTTTTTCCATCAATATCTTCCCAACGCTGTGATTTTTATTTTCAACTTTCAATTGTGATGTATGTGTGTTGGTGACGAAAAAACTGCTTTCTTGGGTTTCATGGAAATGCTGGGTTCAGTGTCTAAAACACTAAATCTTTAAAATAGCGATAACCAAGGCGCCCAGGGCGTCGTTTGTATTATGACATATAAGTTTCTGGGCTCACTGAGGGTTTTGGAAATACACTAGAGAGTAGAGAGATTGACAGTCGAGAAAGATGAGAATCCGATGTGGTGATACATAGGGTAAATTGACGATGGATCGTGCTATTTTGGGTAGCTTTAGGACCTTTCTCAAACAAAATGATGATCTGCTTTGTATGCTGAGAATTCATAGAGGATGTAGATAAAGTTTACAGGAGAACAATGAATTACTCTATGTGCATCTTGTTTGCGGTCAATGTGATATATATATATATATATATAGTGGAGTTTCATATTGATTCAAGAGAAATTCTACTTTTGTCTTGCTGTGTACTTGCTTCAGGCTTGCTGCTTTGTTCTCCAGAGTTGGTTCTCAAAGAAATTTATGAGTGGATGGTAATGGACTAAAGTCTTTAAACTACTCACTGAGATTCTAATTGTTAGCATCTTCACTATCTTAGGCCTGATTATTCGTTTGAATTTTGAATTTGCACTTTTGCAGTGTAGTTCTTTTTCCAGTTGCTGTTACCTTTTTTATTACTTGGTGGTTTATTCAGTTTGGAGATGGTTTCTTTAGTCCAATATACTCCAGGCTTGGCATTGACATATTTGGTGAGTTATTTATTCTGTCTTTTATTAACAATGGCTCTAATAAATTTGACTGGCCTTCTGAAAAATTATGGATACTTGGGGAATTTTTTTTGTTCTATATGTTAGATATGTAAAATGTAAAATGTGAGGTAAGGGAAGATAAAACTTATAAATTCAAAGTTATTAGGTTGGCCCATTGCTTTATCGTATATGCAGGAAGAATTGTTGTTTATTATAAGAGCTTAGTGGCCAATTTGGGAATACAGCATCAAATTCTATTTAAATGTAGTTGATGAGCAGACTTGACTTTTATTCTTGTCTAATATTTGTAATGGAAATTGAAATATAAATTGGATTAATGGTAATTGTTTCTGGTTTTTACACTGATTGCAGATGGTAATTGAAATTATTTATCAGTTATTTTTACTGCAACAGGACAAGTTGGGGCATAAGTTTGACTTGTAACATTTATACTGTACCAAAAAATGAAAGGTGTTTATATTGCAAAAGACATTCTTATATAGGATTTATAGTGGGATTTTTGGCTGCACTAAATTGATTTTGGTGGCATACCTGAAGGAAGTGTACCAACACCTACGCAATGCTTTTCTCAGAGATACAAAAATATTTCAATTTGCAATTAAGCATCTATTTTAAAAATATTATTTTATAATTGTGGAAACCAGTTACATAATGTGAAACTTCTTTTCATTGTTTCTATCTTCTTCTTCTTCTTTTCTCTGCCCACATGGTGATCTGGGTACTGCTATTTTACCTGATTCTTTATTATGGGTGTCATGTGTTAAAGTTTGAAGGCTCTTGGTTTGTGGTGCAGGACTTGGTTTTGTTACCTCTTTAGTTTTTGTATTTCTTGTTGGTGTTTTTGTTTCATCATGGACGGGTGCCACTGTTATCTGGGTCGGAGAGTGGTTCATAAAGCGAATGCCCCTTGTTAGGCATATATACTCCGCATCCAAGCAGATTAGTGCTGCAGTCTCTCCAGGTATGTAAAATTCTGTCTATGTTTGCTTGGTAACAACATAGTGTAATTGGAATTTACCAAATAGTGTAGTTGGATACTGGATTCACAAATTGACAGAAAAATGAGTACGCATATGCTCATAATGGAGATATGAATTTGTGCACAACCCATTTGTTGTGTGGCTGCTGTAATGTTACAATAAAAAGTTAGCTTCTTTTTCTATTTATTTAATAATTTTTTAGAAAAAAATGCTGTATATGCTCTGTTTACTTTTGGGGCTTGTCCTGTGTTTTTATGTCACTTATTATATGTATAAAATCATTTGATTCAGAAAGAAGCATGTGAGGGCTTCAGTACTTCACCTAAAACATTACTTAAGGCATAGTTATTGATGAATGACTAGATAATCTTTTAGATTGCTGAGTCATGTCTTCTGAAAGAAGAATATTTGATGCTGTATTCATTCCTTCTAGCATTGCTCTTGTATGTATTTTGTAGTAATTTGATAGTGGCTAAGGTGCTAAGCATGGAAAAACGACCAATTATGATTAATGGTATGATGTTTACAGTTGTGGCAAAATTGGTAGCATTGATAGCATGCCCATAGAAATGAACACCACTAAATGTATACATGTATTGAATTTACTGTATCAAATAGTAAAATAGAAGAAACAACAGTATCTAAGAAATCTGTCATTTTTTCCAATAGTAAAGCTGGGAGAAAAAAATTACAGTATTGAATGGTATTTTCTTTGTTAAGTTACTTTGTATTGTGTGTAAACAGGATAATTTAGGTTGTTCATATATGGGCTTTGAGACATGCTTCAAATTGTTTCCCATTATCATTGCACTTGTCAACTTGTTCTTTTCTGCCAATGTCCTTGCACATCATTCAGTTGTAACTAGTCCATATCGTTCATAGAGTGATTATTTCCAAAGATTGGTGACAATTGTGTAACTATTTTTCATGATATTTTATTTTCTTCACAGATCAAAACACCACAGCCTTCAAAGAGGTAGCAATTATCCGTCACCCACGTGTTGGTGAATATGCTTTTGGCTTTATTACATCAACTGTCACCCTACAGGTACTTCTAATTGATTCTCTATAAATTTGTATACCAACCCCCTCATTTTTATATTAAATATCTGAGAGTTTCCCTACTTTACCTCTCCAGTTTCTAGTTTTTATTTTAGTCTTGGCCTTATAATGAGTATGTCTATGATGTTGGAACACTCACACATGCCCCTTGTTAGTATTACATATATGAGCGGTGATGAACTCACCACACCATTAGATCATGGCTGAATGATCCCAATTAAAATATCATTTGCAGGAAAGGGCAACTAGTTATGTAAAATATTGTTTTTCTGTAAAACATCCATGCTTGCTGGGGTGCACTCTTCCTACATAGGCAAATATGATATATACCTATCAATGCACACTGTATACATATGCTAAGGAAGCAACATATATGCTTCACTTGTTTTTGGTTGGTATTAATTTATTACATCCCTGTAGTTAATATGCTTTAGCTGCTACTGCTGGAGCTAATGTTATAGTTGAAAACAAGGATTTCACATTTAGCTCATTTTAATCCAAAAAAAGTCTCATGATAATCACATACTATATTTGTATATGCTCCATCGTGGTGCTTCTCCTGTTATGATGCGGTTGGAGAAGAAACATAGATTACTTGCAACAATAACTTTGTCTGTTCTGTTTTATATATACAATCTTTGATTTTTTATTGTCTTTTCTCATTCACAGAAAGATAATGAAGATGAAGAGCTATGTAGTGTTTTTGTCCCGACAAACCATCTGTATATTGGTGATATACTTTTGGTCAACTCCAAAGACATAATGAGGCCAAATCTTTCCATTCGGGAAGGCATAGGTGTGTCTTTTTTCTTGTGTAATTATTTTTTACTGTTAGATACTGGAGATATTAGGAAATTAAATAGGAGTATTTTGAATAAGGGTAGTTAATTGGGAGTTATTAGTAGCAGTTATTTAGATAAGCAGTTACCTAGGGGGTTATTTGGGGTGTCCTGGATAAATTAGAGGGGAAGGGAAGCAGGAAGGTATTCTGAATTTGTCAATTGAGGATTGGGAATTGGGGAGATCCCTAGTGTCTCGAAAACTAGGATTTGGGAGTCAATCTAGCCACTTGAAATGCAAGAATCATTATCTTGTGAGTTATGTAATTTATGTTCCAGTGTGCTACTGTTAGAGTGAAGTATCTGTTTCTAGTGTGTTGTCCTGTTGTAAGTCTATATTATAATTAATAACAGTTGTATTTTCCTTCAAATTCTCTTATGGTACTTTGGTTTCTATCAATTGGTATTAGAGCAAGGATCCAGTGGGAGAATGGTAAATACAAGGATGGAGAGTAGAGTTGAACAATTGGAGAAAAACAAGGAAGAACAGAGGAGAGATTGGGTGAATTCAAGCATGATATGAGGGTGATTCAGGATTACTTAGTGTATATCAGAGAATTCATTACCCAGTCAAGGACTCATAATCATGGACGTGAAGGGTCAGCAAGAGGGTCTAACCGTGGTGGAGGAGAAATGATTCCAATTTGGAATCCGAGAGGTAATTCAAGAGACGAGAGGGAAATTAGATATAGAAAATTAGAATTACCTATTTTTTCTGGCAGTGATCCTATGGGTTGGATTTATTGTATAGAACATTATTTCCAAATAAACGAAATAGAGGAAGCAGAGAAACTAGAGGTTGTGGCTGTTTGTCTTGAAGGAAGTGCTCTCAGTTGGTATCAATGGCTTGAGGGGCGTCATCCTGTCCAGTCATGGGCTGATTTTCACGAAGAATTGATAGAGATTCCAACCTTCTCAAGCCGGTGATGCTTCCGAACAGCTGATGGTACTACGGCAAGAGGGTTCAGTTGTGCAGTTTAGGGAAGATTTTGAAGTGTTATTGACCTCCTTATGTGAAGCTTTAGAAGATTTGCTCATCGGTTTTTTAGAAACGGGTTTAGGGAGGAAATCCGTGCAGAGGTTTGGGTGGGGCGACCCATGACCCTAAAACAATTGATGGGGGTTTAGCCCAGAAAATTGAAGAAAGGAATGTCATATTGGATAGGACTAAAGAGAGGAGACAAGAGGGTTTGGGCCGATTGTACTCAGAAACTCAGCCCATGGCTTTCTCAGTCCATCAAAGGAGAGACTTAAGCAAATCCACAGCAAATTTGGGTCATTCTGAGGCACCCATACGCGAGCAATCGTGGAGCGACAACTATCATAATTTTGTGTGCGGTGGAAGACCTGTTGGTGACCAGACAACGCCGGTGGTTGTAGAAACAAGGTCATGGCAGCAACGGCCAAATTTCAACAGGCGAGAAAGAGTATCCAGCAATGGAGATTCAAACTTCTGACGAATCTCGAGTGCCGAAGCAGCTTGCCGGCGAGAGCAAGGTCTTTGCTTCCGTTGCAAAGAGAAATTTGGCCCAAGACATATATGTAAAAACCAGTTGAATGTTCTTATTTTGGAAGAAGAAGAAGATGGGAAGGAGGAGGTTGAACTTACTGTGGCAAAGGAACCTGCTGTGATGGAAACCAGTGGCTATGGTTAGATTTGTTTGTTTCACTTCAGTGCATGCGTTGGGGGGGTGGGGGGGTGGGGGGTAATGTTAGACACTGGAGATATTAGGAAATTAAATAGGAGTATTTTAAATAGGGGGTAGTTAATTGGGAGTTATTAGTAACAGTTATTTAGATAAGCAGTTATCTAGGGGGTTATTTGGTGTGTCCAGGATAAATTCGAGGGGAAGAGATGCTGGAAGGTATTCCGAATTTGTCAATTGAGGCTTGGGAATTGGGGAGATCCCTAGTGTCTCGAAAACTAGGATTTGGGAGTCAATCTAGCCACTCAAAGTGCTAGAATCATTATCTTGTGAGTTATGTAATTTATTTTCCAGTGTGCTACTGTTAGAGTGAAGTATCTGTTTCTAGCGTGTTGTCCTGTTGTAAGTCTATATTATAATTAATAACAGTGTATTTTGAGATATACAAGAATGCTAACCTCCTTGCCTTCATGTGGAAATTAGCTCTCCTCAATTTGTATTGGACAGAAATCCCATACTCCTTTTTACTAAAAGCAAATGCAGTTGCTGGGTGTTTTAGTCATTTAACAAACAAAATCTTATGAATTCTTTATTCAAAGTGGCTACTTCAATAATATCAACAAGCTCGTGTACATCCAGTTTGAACAAAGTTACAAATCAGAACCTTGTTTTAGTTTCTAAGTGGAGTAATGCTACTTAAAATGTGCACAAATTGTTGAGGTGGCCGCATTTGAATTTGAGTGGCCTCACTTAAACTTATTTTTGTCAAACTCAGATGTAGTCACCTTAGCAGTTTGTGAATGAAGTTTGTATAAATAGCATTATTCTTCTAAGTGTCGGTTTTGACTTGATCCCACATATATACTAATTTACACAGATTCCTACATCCTGTCCATGTTGATTTTGATTACTACAATATAATTATTTGTCAAGAAAATGACATTGGAGGTGGACAAAGGAGTGTCCACCAATGGTCTTGGGGTTGTAAAAGAAAAGGAAAGAAAAATAGATGGGACCTTGATGGTCTATTTCTGGTCTTTTAGAAATGTCTTGGTGTTTGCTTGTAGCTGAGCTTGGATAGACTTTTGGAAGTGTGGATGGCTTATGAAAGGTTAATTAAATGCTGAAGATATAGGTGGCAGAGTTTAAATTAGTTGATTGAATTTCTTGGGTGGTTCTGAATCCAATCTCTGCGCAAATAGGAATCAGTATAAACTCCATTTCCTCTGGTGGGACATTGAGAGGACAAATGGCATCATTTTGAGTGGGCTAACAGCATTTTCCTGTATCAGCAAGTGCAGAATTCATTCACACACACACGTATGTATCTCTTTATATATGTGTTTGCGTTTAAGATTTGATGGAATGCAAAATTAGGTGAATAAAGAATCCAGCTACAACAAATTGAACGTATATCCAGAAAGTTTATTAACAGGAGAGAGAGGGGGACGGGGAAGTGGGCCAAGATATAGAGTAAGAGTATTTGTTTAATTTTATTTATTTTTTTGGTTTCAAAGGAGGTATTCAAGACCTAGGAAGTGGGGAGAGGAGAAAGGGGTGGGGGTAGGGATCGAACCCATGGATCAAACTCACCTCAATCTTAAGACTAAGGAAGGTGCCATTTGAGATGACTTGAACACCTACTAAATTTATTGGTTTTTAGTAAAAGGGAGGACACCTTTTTTGTCCAGGCAAAATGAGGAGTTCTAAGCTCCTCGTGAAGATGATGAGGTTAGCTGTTCCCTTATATATAATGTTATGTTCGTTCGGCATTGTTTCTTTACTGTCTGTATATATGCAAGTTCCGAACAAGAAATTGTTGGTATATGATCGCTACCTCTCTACACGCATGCTGAATTTATCATTTGCCCTTTTATTTTTCTGGAATAATTTGCAGTTTTAAATATTAAATTTTCTATTCCCCACACATTTGTGTTGATGTTGATGCAGAAATCATTGTTTCTGGGGGAATGACTATGCCACAAGTGATTTCTCCTATGGAAAGGGTTTCTGGACTGAGTGATAGAATCCCTTTAAACAGAATAGGATAAAGGCGTCAAGCATTGGACCTGCTGTTTCAGATATGATTATCCTCTGATGTCTTATAGTTATCGTGCATGAGCATGGATGGCTCATCTGGTGATGGAAATGATTGCAGTCTGAACCCTAGCGGTGTAATTTGCATACTAAGATTGATGTTTGATATTACAGGTTCTGTCCGAAAGAAAGGAAGAAAGAGGTAAAAGTAAAACAATATTGATGTTTGATAATACAGGTTCTGTCCGAAAGAGAGGAAGAAAGAGGTTAAAGTAAAACATAATGTAATTATAAGCTTAGTGTACTGTTGTTTTCTTTTTCTCTTCCGTGATCCCTCTGTGTCTTACAGATGCATGCGTGTTAAAGAGGATTCCTTTGTAGGATTACTAGGAATGAATTTATGATTCTTCGTCGTTATAAATCTGTGATTCAGATCAGTCGAAAACAAGTGTTGTTCTCCTTCTCGGATTTATGTAAAGTTGTCGAGCATTCAATCTATGTGGTTTAGAATGGCACCCCAAGGGACCATTTGGAGCATAGAAATAATACGAGGTCTTATTTTGTTTTTTATTTAAAAAAATAATGAAAATTTTAAGAGAAAATTATTATTTAATGTCTACACTAAATTCTTATATAATATTTCATGAACATCAAATTTTTAACTGGTATTAAATATTATTTATTTATTTTTATTTTTATATTTTTATAAAAATGATTTAATTTTAAAAGGTAATTATATTTTCATGATTATAACAAAATAATTATATTTTATTAAGCAAATAAAATAAGAATAAGTACTTAACGCCAATTACGTTAAAAATTTAGTGTTTATAAGACAAATTTGATACTTCAAGTACCAAATAATAATTTTTTTTAAATAAACAATAACTCAAATAACTATTCACTACCACATCTTAATTTTTAGTTACAAATATGCAAGTTGAATATATACTGGTATAGATATATCAATTAACTGGGATAAGATAAATAGTTAATCTTTTCATACCACAAAAAGAAAAAAAATGCTTAATCTTTTAAATGTAAGAATTAAATCTGTTAAAAATAAAAATATTATATTTTCTAAATTTAATTATGATAAAATTAATTTTGCCATTGCTTAATAACTTTTTTAGGGTACATATCCACAGTAATAATTGAATCTAAAGTTTTTCACTTTTCATGAATTTATAAATTTTTTGGCGTTAAATTACATCTAATAATTTTAGTAATTCTAGAAGTTATGATACTTTCAATTATAATAAATCAATATTATTAAAAAAATAAAAATATTATAAAATAATGAAAATGAGCTTTTTTACTAGTGAAGAAAAATATATCACAATTACATTTTATATATCTAATTATAAAATATTATGATATAAGATATATTGTATGTAAAGTTTTAACATTTATTGATAACTAAAAGTATAAAAATATTAAAAAATATTTTAAAATTAATCTAAACATTTACATTTAACTATTTTAAATAATTATTAGATGAAAATTACTGTGAAAAAAAATTACAAGAATTTTTG
>JASKGM010005095.1:0-11971 GCA_034509205.1 Ceratonia siliqua
CTGTAACTCTTCTAAATTAAATGTGTTTGTAAATTCAAGGAGTAAGCCTAATAGTTAAAGAGGTGTGTTTACTGCCTATAAGAATTGCAAAAGATGTGTGTTTACTGCTTTGACTTTTCGAATTCTAACGTCAAGGCCAATATTTGGGAAAATTTATTCTCCTAAATGTTTTAAGCAGATGTAATGGATGCATAAAATTACTTAAAGGGACTTGGTTCAATTTGGTAATTTTGTAACTACTTAAAAGTTGTTGTGCTAGTTGTAGGTGGCTGTCACGCCCCAATTCTGGATACGTGACCGGCATAGGAAATCACCAATATAATGGCATCCTACAAGCCTTCAAATGTACATATCCTTTAACAATGACAATACAATACCAATGCAAGAGCTTTACTAACACCAAATCATGCACAATCTAATCTAACTGTCCCAGACCTTGGCTGTTACTCCATTCATCACCTATGTAACCTGTAGTATACACTGGAAAAAAATAAGAGAGGAGTGAGTCGCAAGACTTAGAGAGATGAAAAACCTCTATTCAAGGGTACAAGTTTGAAAATAATTTAGATATATTTAGTATGCATAAGTGGATATGAAAGAATGTTGAGTTTCAAGTAAAGAAACTAAAATCACATCAATATTATATTTCACCAAAACAAAAATCAACTGGAACTATCAAAGGCATTAAATTCCGATATCAAGTCCATATCAAATTTTTTTCTAGCACAGAAAACAAAGTATGATCATCCAGTAAATCAAATCTTACAAGACGAAATACTTATAAAAATGCTCAATGGAATAAAACAAGTATAGAAGGATGAATCCATTGCTGCTTCTCATGAGGAACTCTCACATATACAGATAACACTTAACAGATATTCACTTTCGGAGCAGAGCTCCTAGTCCAATACAAATCACAGATATTTCATTCGGAGCATAACTCCCTGTCAGATACACTTATAAGATATTCCAATCCGGAGCCAAGCTCACAGATGGAGCCACTTCAGAATGTAGTCCATGGACAATCACTTTTATTAGGTGCACCTAGGGTTCCTCTATGGAAGTAACTAAATGATCCATCCAAAAATCATTTTCAATCATCACATAAATTCAATCACTCTTGTAATATTGTCCATGAAAAATCAATACTTCATAGATCAAAAGAAATCATAACTATAACAACATAGAATAATAAAACCATAAGTCTAAAAATTAAGAGAGCTTCATTAAAGATCAATGTAAATTAGTTATCATAAACAAGAAAAGCAATATATATGTATATATATAAAATTCTTGTAACCAAAAGCAGAGAATTTCCACTCACCATGCTAGCTATCTTTTTAGGGCTCACTATACCATAGCTCCACTTTACGATTGAACTGGGCTAGAGAGGTTTGGTTCCGATGTTCCTAAATACATGAAAAATATATTTTCATGCTATATTTACATCTTAACTGTCCACTATCCCTTCTTGTTAGTTACAGTTAAGGTATACTAAGTTTTGCAAATTTCCAAAACTGAGTTTCAATGACAAAGAACACTAAATCTCTAATAAGAAAAGAGAAACAACACTAAAGTGAATAAGTTCAGAAACAGAGTGTACGTAAATTCCTTTGAATCATTTAACAAACATCTTGAGGGCATTAAGAACCAAAAGTATATGAACGCAAGAGGGAAACTATTGGCCCAAAAGATTTTCCACATAATTTTTGGAAATAAAAGGTTGGTATTGTAAATTACATTCTGAAACTCCCACAACCCAATATTCTTAAATAGGATTAAGATTTAAGAACAAAACCACACATTAAAATATATGAACTTCAAATCCTTCTGTTTGGGTAAACTCTACTTCCCAAAGTTTTTTGTTTCATCAAATAAAAGAAATATATAAGTTCCCAATAATCTAAAGACTTCAAAGCTACAGAGTTAAAAGTATGAAAAGCTCTTACCTTGCAAATCAACAACTAAAAGTTCAATGAAACACAATTTCTGGCAACTAGTCAAGAAACCGTCCTTTACCACACCATTGACCTTTTATCCACAAATGGTTTAAAGTTTAGTTTCCAAATGGGTTTGCATGATCTCACCGCAGGACAAGTAACAGTTGGAATGAGAGTGAGCTAAGGAAAGACTTCTAAACGAAGAAAAGACCTTAGAGGTTGAGAGGAGAAGAAATACAGGAACACCTAAAATTACCACCTCCCAGTCTTGTCCTGGGTACATAGAGACAAGAAAGAATGACCCACAACCAAAAACCCGCGTTTTCTAGAGTTTTCTCTACGCTTCCAATTGCTATCAGGCACATTACGAAACTTTTAGAAAGTCAAAAAATATGGTCCAGCTCATTGTCTAAGATTAGGATGAAGTGGGGCCCGTAAAAAAAAACATTTTGCTTATCAAAAGTAATTGAATAAGCTTAAATGGTCTAGCCATCCAGACAATAGTAAACATATTGCTACGTGTGTGGCTAGAAGATTGCCAACAACTTTTTTCTATTTTTTAATTTTTTAATTTTTATTTTTTTTTATCAAAATTTTATAAAATTTCAGTCGAAGAAGTTGCCTAAAAAAATTATAGTTTTCATAATATAAACCTCTAGCAAAATGCTCACAATATATAAAAAAAAATGAAAACTTAGTACTAATTTTAAATCTTTAATCCACATTTACAATTTAAAATATTTATGAAAGTTTTCATTTTGACCTTTGTAAATTTCCTTTTCACTTTCACATAACTAGCCTTCAATTATTACAAAACAATTATTTAAAAAAATGTTTATTTATTTATTTGTTTTTTTCTTTAAGTCAATACATTTTTTAAATAATTGAAATTCGTTAAGAAGATATTGCGTAAATAAATTCCATAGGAGGTCATTACAGTGGCTAGGTGCTGTGTAAGACCTTCTATTTAAGTTTTTATGACATAAAATGACATTAAAGAGTATATATATACTTGAAAGAACTTTATCTTGCACTATAAAAAAAAAAATTAAAACCAATAGAAAAAAATTAAAATATATTTATAATATATTTTCATGACAAGAGTTGAAGAACTACTATAAAAATAATTTAATCAAACATAAATTTATGACTTTTGTTGCCAAAAAGTACCAAAAGCACAGGTAACAGCATTCCAAACTAGGTCGTAGTCTCCATTTACAAAAAACTCGTTTCATAATATCTTCACCATACAACAACAAAAAACGTGTTATTTGGTTGTCATTTTTAATTTATAGAAAATTATAATTAATAGAAAGGTTAATGATTTATTAATAATAAATTATCTACTAACTTAAGACAAGCCTTCCAGTTGCTTTTCAACCAGTTAACAATGTATTTGAGAGAAAAAGACTGCCAATAAACTCTCTTGTTTTTCAACCGAAAAACATTGTTCCTATATATATCACAATTGTAGTGAAATATGATAGTTTGAGGTCAACTTACAACTGTCTTAACTATTGCTTCTCACAAAATGTATTTTTTAAAAATTTTACAAACATTTTTTATATTGGGATGAGTGAAATGAATGAGATAAATTGATGAAGTGACATGAGTAATTAAGTTGAAGTGTTTGTCAGATGGGACGTACTACGTCCCCCCCCTTTTTTTTAGGTTTTTTTTTTAATTTTTTTTTAAAAATTAGTAAAATATTTTTTATTTTATGTATTTTTTGAATTTTTAAAAATTTTTTATATTTTTTTATACTATTTACTCATAATTTTTTGATACTATTTATTTATAAGTTTAAAAATTTTAAAAAAATATAAAAATATTTTAAAAAATTCTCAAAAAAATATATGACGTAATAAATATTTAATTAATTTTAAAAAGTAAAAAAAATTGAGATAAAAAATACAAAATATAATAAATCGGGATTACTGAAATAGAGGAGGCATGAAAAGGAGACATGGTAGGGAGATGTAGTTTAGCATCCCCCGAGATGAGATATAAGAAATTTTATTTGTGATAATAGCATAACTCATTAATTAACTACTACATGTTTTTCTGTCTAAAATATGTGTTTATTTATTTATTTATTTTTACTTCAAGTCACATATCATTAAAAGAATATTCAATCCTAACAGGGATGAGCTATATAATTAGTTTTTTTTATATATTACTTTCGTGTTGTGGCCTTTAAAAACTTTATAAATTTTCAATTTGGTTTTTGAAAATTTTTTTTAATTTGGTCTTCTAATGTATATTTCATTAGTAAAATAATCCTACTATATATTACCGGCATGACCAAATTTCTAACGAAACACACATTGGAATACCAAACCGAAAGAAAAATTATTTCAAGAATCAAATTAAAAATTTTTAAATCTTTCGATGTCTAATCTAATATCTTTATACAAAAACTTCTTTAGGATTGAAGATAAAGGCTACCATCACTTTGTATTCTTGTTGATGCAGAGATATCTTTGCTAACCCTAAGTTATTGAATTGTATTTTTTTTTATTCTTTTTGTTTATACGGTAAGAGTATCATCAGGTTAGCTTAAGCATCAAGTCATACTAAGTCCCTCTCCAAACTATTTTAAAGGCGCACCCCCAAATTGACCTGGTGCATATTAGAGTTTGAATCCAAGTAATAAAGATAGAGAGCACTTCATCTTATTAACCACTAGACTAACCCTTTTGGGTATATAATTCTATTTCTGTTCTCTATTACATTCAACTACTGAAAATCAATCAATAACATATATTGTAGTGTAAAACTATAATAGACAAGACACCCTGTATTCTTATATCTTTCTTTAAACTTCCTTCTTTCATCCAAGCAGTCACGCTGGCTCTCTGTTCTAGCCTATTGTCCTCATTATCATCTCTGTATTGTATAGCCACCTGCAGTAAGGCAAGTCAACACCCATAAGTCCAAATGCAAAGGCATGCTATTGTCCTCATTGTCCTTGAAGCAAATTTTTAAAATCAAAACAAATGAAGGCACTTTGAGTTGAAGAATATCCGAGGAAAATACATGGCTTTGAACGTGGCTGTAGTTTGTGAGAAGTGTAGGGTTTAAGCAATGGAAAACAAAGACAACCAAAGGTGCACAATTTAAGGCAATTGGGGCTATGGTTGAATAGGATAGCAAATGGAGTTTGATGATGAAGACCTCGTGTAGGTAGTCGGTTAATTAAATAGGCTACTATTTTTAAGGCATAAGATCAAAAAACGTGAGGGTAAGGAAGCTTGGTGAAGTAAGCATCGGGCTGTTTCAACAAGATGACGATGTTTTCGTTTGGATAAGCCATTATGTTCAGGTGTATGGGGCAGAGTTGTGAGATGTGTAATTCCATGATTAGTGAGATAGGAGCAAAGGGCAATGTATTCTCCTCCATTATCATTATCAGTGTAAATTGTCTTTAAAGTTGAATTAAAAACTTTTTTCAACTAAAACATGAAATTGTGAGAAAATAATTGAGACATTAGATTTTTGCTTCATGGGATAAAGCCATACATATTTAGAGAAATGATCAATAAAAATAAGATAATAACGAAAGCCATCTATTGATTGCACAGGGTAAGGCCCCAAACATCACAATACACAAGATCTAGAATTTTGGAGCTAGTTAAACTAGATTTAGTAACAGGGAGCTTATGGCTCTTATTTGCCAAACAATTAACATAAGATGAAACAGAGGGTTGAGACACAGGAAGAGAGATGTGATGGATGACTTGATGAAGAGTTAGTTGTGCAAGGTGGCTTAGGCGTTGGTGCCAACAGTGGCAGGTAGGTGTGGTTGTGGTGGCAGTGACTGGCAGTTTGTAGATATGGTGATCATTCGATCCTTGCACCAGTATTTGCCTTGTTTTCAAAGCCTTAACCTGAAAGTGAGCAGAGAAAAATTCAATAGAAACATCATTTTGGTGACATAGTTGAGAAACAAAGATAAGGTTTTCATTTACTGATGGAACAAGAAGAACATGGGAAAGTGTTAAGGAGGAGGGAAGAGAGATAGAATCAGTGTGAGTAATGAGATGGGAGGTGCCAACAGCAACAATTAGCTGTTCAGGTCCATCATATTCAGAGGAGACAATGAGGTTTCCAAAATCATTGGTGATGCTATGAATAGCATCGGAGTCAATGAGCCAGTGAGGTTTGGATGTACCATCAGTGGAGACATCATGAGCAGCAAGGGAAACATTTGGATTGTTGGCTATCTTGAAGTAATATTTTTCGATGTGGCCTATCCTTTTACAAAATTGACAAACCATGGGATTTTGAGATTTACGGGTAGTGTTTGTGTGATGTTGCTGGTAGCTGGAGGCTGGTGTGCATTTTTGGAGGGACAGTGACCTCGGGTTTGAGATGATGCATTATTTCTGCAGACATGGTGAGCTGAAATTGGACCTTTAGTAGATTTGTCCTCTTTCTTTAAATAGGACTCATAATCAGTAAGAGTTTCAAACAACTCATCAAAAGAAATTGGTGTTTCACGAACGCGAATTACAGCTGCAATTTCTTTGTTTGCCAAGCCAAGGCCACTGAGACATACAGTGAAGAACTAAATCTATGTCATCAAGAGGGTGACCAATTATAGCAAGCTCATCAGAGATACCTTTCACAATGCGAAGATACTCAGAGATAAAAGAAGTTCCTTTGGTAAGGTTGGAGAGTCAATCTTTTATGGACATGCTCCGAGACCTGGAACCATTGGTAAAGGCGCAACGTAGCTGTTCCCATGCTTCTTAAGAGGTGGAAGCTTGAGAAATCACAGCATTAGTGTCACAAGCTACCATGATGGCTGGCAGCAAAAATTGGTTTTGGCAAACCTAGAACGTGTAGAGGGGATTCTCAACATCCTCACCATGGTGCTCAATGGTGGGAAGGGGACAAAGGGTGGAGCCAGTGATATAGCCGATGTAATGACCACATCACCTATGTAATTGTTAATGATCTTCTTAAGAATTTTAATACTTCGAATTATGTTGCTTTGATAATAAACCTTTCTTATTTAATTCAAAAAAATAAATAATATATATAGAGCGATAATTTTGGAAAATAAGTTAGGTAAGAATAAGATATTTTTATATAGACTTAAATATGCTTTGTTTTAAAAATATATATAACAAATAAAAATATTAATTAAAATTTAATGTTTCTTTTATTTTGCAATTGTAATTAGAAAGATGGATCCTAGTAGAACTCTTAATCTGTTAGACATAATGGATTTTTTTTTCTAGCCAAATCACATTACTTTTTTTTAGGCCAAAGCATTTAGTGTGGTCTGATTTCCAGCAACTTCTTCTGCAACCACGTGGCCTTTCCAGAGATTTCTCTTGGCCTAATTATCTTGCAACTTTAGTCATTTTCTAGCTGTATGAGTGAGCATTTATTCTAGAATTTCCCTTAAGCAACCTTCTTTTTCTTCTTTTCTCAGCCATCATCTCCTCTTTCTTATCCATCTCATCACAGTTGCTGTTTTCTTTTCCAATCGAGTAGATGACCCAGCCCCTGCTTACTCTATAATCGTGAACATCATAAAAAGGGAAATCAAAATAGAAGAGCATCTAGTGTTCAAATAGGAAAGGGAAAGGAAACTGAATTTTTCTAGCAAGCAATAGGTTGTTTGTTGTAGCAGTGGACCTCCACTTTTCTCTTTTCTTCAAGCTCACCGAGATACCCACACCTTAGGTAGCTGCTATAAATGAAGTTTAGAGGAAGAAGTACTAGCGTGCTAGCAGGAAATGCCCTTCCTTAGTCCTATGTCACTTGGAACTCTATAGCTACAGTAAGGAACGCACTTTCTTTTTCTTCAAAAGCTTAACTGCCATAGCTTCATTTGGAGTTATTTGTCAGGGGGCTTTAAAGTTTGACAAAAGAGTGGTGAAAATCACAAGAAATTTCATTTAAGATTTAACCTCAAGTGGCAAATCTCCAAATTCTAAAGGATAACTTATTTTTAGTCGATGGACAAAGCTACAAAATAGGTGAGTGGAATCCCTACTTTTAAATGTTATTTATTTGTTTGAAACATATTAAACATGTGAAGTTTAATATTTAGAAGAGTTAAGATGAAAATGCCCTTTTCAATTAAATTTTATATTTTGAAATAATATTTTCTGATTTCCTTAGCTACATGAAGTGTTTGGGCATTATTTAAGTTTTATCTTATCTTTGTATAAAAGTGTGTGGACATTGAAAAAGTGTTTGATTTTTTGTAATTATATGTTGGTGAGAATAATTCTCTTTTATTATATTTTATTATTTAAAATACCATGATTTTTGAAATTATAAAATGTTTTTAGTGGATTCTTTAGCTACTTGCATAGAGAAACCCTAGGTGCACCTAGCTTATTTGGATGTCCATGGACCACGTTATGGAATATTACCATCCGTAAGCTTGGCTCCGGATATGAAATATCTGTTATCTGATATCTGTCCCTGGCAGGGAGCTCTGCTTCCAATGAAATATCTATTATCTGATATCTGTACTTGACAGGGAGTTCTGCTCCCAGTGAAATATCTTTTATCGTTAGAGTTTCTCTTGTGAAGAAGTAATTGATCCATCCTATTAATGGATTCTCATCTTTACGAACATAGTATTATGCTATTAAAGTGTGATTTTCTCTATTGACTATAACTTGCTCTTTGGCTTAGTAGTGACGTGGTTTTTGAATAAATTTGAGAGTCTATCCGTTTAGAATAATATATGTACATTCTCAGGGCTATATATATATATCCGCTTTCCTATTGTTAATAAACTAGTTAATATTTTTTTTGGGGTTGTTTCTACTCACTGAGTCTATGACTCACCCCCCTTATTTTTTCCACTAGATTATGCTGTAGGTATTCCTGAGAAACGAATGGGGCAACAGTCAGGATATTGGACAGTTGGATTAGGTTGTGCATATTCTTGTGTTGATTAAGGGTCTTGCATATTGTCTTGTATGGTGATACGCTTTAGTTTATGTGTTAAGGTGGGCATGTCCACCACATTAGTAAATTGAGTTTTCTTTGCATTAAAGGTATACATACATGTGAAGGCTTGTGGGAGCCCATCTTATTGATAGTTTCCTATGCCAGTCACGTGTCCAGGATTGGGGCGTGACAACCGACAAGGCTGTATCCAATCAGCATGGATTTCATTTGTTTTTCCTAGGCAACATAGTTATTGCTGGTGAGTTTAATGACCAGGAGACATTGATGGTAATGAGGTCAGAAGGGTTATTTCCTGGATGAAAGGGAATGGAATTGATGGTGGAAGAGTTGGCCATTGGGAATGGGTAAAGATGCTGATTAAAGCTTGAAAGTCTGATACCATAAAGAGAAAATGATAGAATGGAAAATTGTATTTATCAGTTGTGTTACATTAGATATATATACAAACTCTTGAATAACAAACTAAGTGAATGTTGTACATTTCAATATTTACATTTAAGCTATGGGAGAGGATAATAGAGAGAATAATAACAATATGTACAATAGATAGAGTGAAGGCATGTGATGGTTATGTGATAGTTACTCCTTTAACATTCCCTTGGACACCAGAGACTGACATGTACCATCTTGTAAATAGGAAGATGCTGTATAGAAACTGAAACCCTGTAAAGTCATAGGTTGTAGAACTATGTCATTTATTCTTACGCGTCAGTAATTAAAACACACAGTGAAGTGAAATTTTACATTTTCTCTTTATTTCATTTCTCCTCTCCTTCTCCTTCTTCCTCTTCAAACCCATTTTCCCCCTTCATCCTCTTCATCTTTCGAAGAGTCGGAGACTCATTTTCCCATTCTTCCTCTTCATCTTGTTGTCTCCTTCTCTCCTCCATCAAGACCCGTGCACTAGAGAAGCAAGAACCATCAAGAGAGAAGTGACGATTGGGAGAAAGCCAGAGAAGCAGACTCATAGAGAGGTAATGTAATGCCCATTTGTTTAAAACAATTTTTTTAACTAGCAACCTTCTTAGTAGATTTTATCCATTTTAAATTATTTTGGTTTTTTTGTGAAATATATTAACTCTCTTTTTAGAAAATTCTCCTTAAATATTCTTAGAGCCACCTAGTTATAGAATTTAGAAGAAAACGTAGTATTGGATATATATGATTTCAATAGTACTTTTATCATTTTCATTAAGTAGAGCTAGGCTTAAATGCTTTATCATTAAAGCTCTCTTATCAATATCTTTGATATACTTTTTGACCAAGTCTATTTAAATTACAATGGCAAAAAGCTTAGCTAGCATCTAAAAAAAAAAAAAAGAAAAACTAGAGCCACACGCTTGATCCCTTTGCTCTAGAAAGATTATAGCCACGTTTGATTCAATTGCTCTAGAATATTTTGGCATTTCATTTTCACTTCCTTCTAGTATTTTTTTCTCCATATTCCTCTTCATCTCACAAACTCCTTCTCTCAGTAGAAAAAAAGGTTTCGTCTCTCTCTCGGCCATTTCCCCCTCATCTTCGTGTTTACCCAGTAGCAGCATCTTAGCTCAGCTTTCTCCACTGCCTTGTCTCATTGTTTCTTCTCATTTCTTTGTCAGCTCAAGGTAAGTGTTACTTCCCTGTTGCCATGAACTCTCTTGGCACTCTTTTGCTTCAATTGTATTTCTATGCTGGGTTTCACATGATAAACACAGAAGTGGTCATATGTTCTGCTTCCTTATGTCTTTCTTAGAAATTATGGGTTAATCAAATTGTTTTTAACAGTGACCCATGTTTTTTTTCTAATGTTAAATTTATGAGTTGATAGTACACTGACTTAGATTCCTAGATGAATTCCTTTTATGAAACTTACATCATTTTGCAAATTTTCATGATAAAGTTATTAAAGTTCCCAAAAAAAAAGAAATAAATAATAATAAATAAAAATTTTGAATGGCTACAGCTTGCAAGACCTCAACAGGATGTACAATAGTATGTGTTATACTTGGGCTTACCTTATATAATTAGGAAGTTGATTTTATTGTAAGATATAGGCTGCTAATCAGTGGTCATATTTTGAAATCTTCATACATGTAGTTGGTCTTTGTTCCAAAAGTTAATTAATATATTTAAATGAATTGTTTCCTATTACCTATTACCTTTGAGCATGGGCAAACAGGGTAATAAAAGAAAGGCGTGAGATTATTATTCTTGAAAAAGGATGAAGTTAAATTATTATGTTGAGGATTTTAGAGAAATCTGAAGATTTCACGTGATAATATTGATTGAAAATTTAAGTATTTCTTGGTGGATTAAAGTACCATGATAAAGGCAAACTTTTAGACAATAGAGTTTTAGTAATGATATGAATCTTGGTTCAAGAAAGTTTTAAGTTTTGTTTTAGTGGTCTTGACCCCGAGTTCTCAGATAGATTTGGACGATATTGAGATCCTTAGTAGACAACAATACGTATATTTAAGGTGAATTAATTATTCTTCCCACTAATGGTTAGGTGTGGTTATCTAAGGGGAAAATTATGAAAGGTAATTTGTTATTAGATAAAATGATTGTTCTACGAAGGTATGGGAATGGAAATGTTATGAAGTTTGTTTAGTATGAAGTATAGAATTTTTGGGACTTTATGGGATAAGTAATATAGGAATAAAGTTACTATAATAGTGCGATAGATTTCGTTGACATTATATGAGTCTTGAGGAATTTTTGAAAATTATAGGTAATGGAACTTTTAGTAATAATATGTATTTGAGTTTAAGATCATGGTACTCATAAGCAAGGAACTAAATTTTAAACGAAAGGCTCGAAATGCTCAAAAAATTTTCGTTTCTGGTGACACTGAAACGAAATGACATTCCAGTTTCGAAATATCAACGAATCGTAAGATTTCGGTTCGTTTCAGTGAAAATCGAACGAAAAGCACCGAAACGGAACGAAACGAAAAAAAAAGAAGAAGAGAAGAGTTGTTCAGAACCAATATTGAGAAGAATCTAAACCTATTTTGAATTATGAAACTAAAAGAAAATAAAGAAACTGATAAGATTGAGAAAAGTCTAAACCTCTTTTAAAATTTTCATTATTATTTG
>JASKGM010005105.1:0-11969 GCA_034509205.1 Ceratonia siliqua
AGTTGATCCCACATACTTATATAGTTATATTTATTTATAATTAGGTAAACCTATAAATTTTGTATGAACCAGATCCATCAAATTTTTTTCTTTAAATATAATCACTTTAGTAGTTTGTATAAGAAGGATTATATTTTTTTATAAATAAATTAGAGATTAAAAGTATAATTAAATATATTTAATAATATATGTTATTTATTATTTAAAAAATTTGAAGAGAAATACTTTTAAAAATATTAATTAAAATTTATCATATTAATAATGGTTACCATTGCGGTGGCAGATGGATTGTAGAGTCTGTTATGGGAAGTTTCTGACAAACTTAACTCATCGCAACACAAGAGATGAACAAGACTTGGGTCAGTTGGGGCCCGCACACATTAAGATTATTGTCAATTTGGAAAAGGCACATTTCTCTTTTGCATGATTTGGTATTAATTGCTAACAAAGGACTGAATTAGCTCTTTCCCGAATTTTCCGACTAATGGTCCACACGGTGAATCTACGTACCTAACATACTTTTGCGCTTATATAATTTTTCAGGTTAAGTTTGGTTTTGCCTAAGCTTAATTCGAACGGGTTTAATAATGTAATTTATCAATTTATTTTTTTTTAAATTCTGTATTAATTTTATTTTATTCTCATTCATTATATTTTTTATTACATTTCACTTTTTATTTTTATTTTTCATTATAAAATTTGATTTATTATAAATCAAACATGATAAAAAAATTTGACCACTTGAACATTTTTTCAAAGAATAATGCTATTTATTTGTAAAAATGATCATTAGCCCAACTATTCATCTCAAATTCAAACAAAATTTATTAATATGCAAATAAGTATAATCCAAGTTCGGACTTTCTCTTTTGTTAACATTCAATTTTAATGACAGACCTAAATTAATATGGACTTAGACCTAAGCCTCATCATCTAAAAAGCCTATTATTAAGTTTTGACCCTAACCAAACCTAACCTAACTTAGCCATAAGAAGGGCATACAATCAGGGGGTGTTTATGTAACTTGACCGCATGAATCTCAATTAATTTGTGTTCTCGATTGGATTAAATATGGAGCATTCTTGATATATAGGACTAGAAAATTCACATAGAAAGTTTTTACAGCCTAACCCTAATAGAATGGAAATAAATTGAAAATAGAATTAAAATCTTTGATGGTACACTTAATTAGTTAATTTACACAGTTTGTACAAATTTGACTCATGTAGTTCTTTCTTTTAGATTGTTTTTAAAGCAGTTAAATGTAAGGTGCCTTTTGGGTCTGACCATCTTATAATCATCCACTAAAAAATAATTACTTATTTTTATTAAAAAAATAACTTCTAATAGAAATGTGAATTGACATGTTAGTGCATGTCAAAATACTAATAACACTTATTCCTTACAAGTTTGATTTGATTATATTTAAAACTTTAAAGTTCAAATTCAGTCCAACCCCTTATTCAATATAATTTTTATTTTATATAATAAATAAAATAAAATATATTGGGTATTATATATACTTATAACATATTTTTATCTTCTTGTGTTTAGGTACTTGTGGTTTCTTTTATTATTTTGTATAAAAAAATTAAAATATATATAAATTAAGAATATAATATATAAAAATTGAACCAATACTGTTTATCATATTAGGCCGTCCAAATTTATAATTTTATAAATAGGTTTAAAATTTTGACTAAGCATGACTCCTGAACTTAACAATAAAGTCTTAGTCCAAATTTGTTAAGGTTGGCTTCCACGAATTAGATGCTAAACGCTTACTCTTTAATCAAATGATGTAGAAGTCAAATTGTGAATACTTCAAATAATATACTTTTGTAGCCATTTACATCAAAATTAAAAATTCCTAACAAATCTTTTAGACTCTTTACCATATATTACAATCTTTAAGAAATTGAAAAAAAAAGTTTATTTTTTAGTTTGAGTATTTTATTACTAGATATATAGCTTTGTTATTATTTTATATATCATAGTATCTTATATATTATGGTCTCTTACATATCATGGTATAAGATCTCTTAATTTTTTAGTGGTATGAGAAACTACCCAAAATTGTACGTGATTTCATAAAATCTTGTTATCTTAAATGTCGCATGTTATCTTAAATGACAACTAACATAGACATGTTGTATATCACTTATCGTATAAGATATCAAGACCAAGATTTTAATACACTAAATGTTGTTGGACAAGTTTAGTTTGAAAACTAAACTGTGTGGGCTAAAACGCCTGTACAGAGAGGGTTGCAGCACCCACGATGCTGATTTTTAACAAATGAGTGCTGCAATGCTAGGAACCCAACGATGCAGCTCATAGTCTTCTGTTTCTAGTTTCTAGGGGCACCGCATCTCCCATATGGCAGTGCTGCAGCGCCCACGGCTCTAACTTGTGCCTATTTTTTCAGAAATATTGGCGTTGCAGCCCCCAAAACTCAGAACCACGACGCCCACGCAAAAAGTCATGTTGCTTCATCAGAACATTGTGTCTATTGGGTTCAAATGATTAGAAAGATGTGTCTATTTAATTTAAATGGATATAGACACAATGGTTGACTACAAAAAGCTATAAATAAGAGACAATCCATAAGAGAAAATGTTACACACACAATCAAATATCTCTCTACTCATTTCCTTTCATTTATTCAGAAAAGTTTTTGAGGAAAGAACAATAATTGCTAACTATTGTTTTTTGGGTGCTTAGATAAATCTTAAAAATGTATTTACTTAAACTCGATAGCAACTAGTGGGGGCAAATAACGTTTTACAGTGTTCCATACATATACTAAGCATACATATTATGTGTTTTCATCTTCATCTCTTACTGGTTTTACAATCTTAAAACATTATTTTTGCATACAATGGATGGAGACAACACAAGAATCTACTTTTAAAGTCATGAATCAAGACTTTGTGAAGTTGAACAGATTTGATGGAATGAACTTCAATAGATGGGAGGATAAAATGTTATTTCTTTTGACTACTATGAAAATAGCATACCTTCTTGACCCAAAATTAGAAATCATTCCACCACCAAATAAAGATGATTCACAAGAATTGGTGGAGAAAAAGAAGAAAAGAACATATGATGAAGTTTTATGCAGAGGATACATTCTTAACACATTATCTGACCTATTATATGATCTTTATCATATAATCTCATTACCAAAGAGATTTGAGAGGCATTGTAAACAACTTACAACATTGAAAAATAAGGAACATATGAATTTTTAATTATGAAATATTTTGATTTCATATGAATGACAACTTTGATGTGCTTGATCAAGTGCATGATTTGCAAATATTGGTTTCAAAGTTAAAGGATGTGAATGTTATTATTCCTGAATTTTTCCAAGTGGGTCCATTATTGCTAAATTACCCCAAAGTTGGAATAATTATAGGAAGAAATTAGTGCACACAACTGAAAATTTTACTTTGGATTATATTCTTAAACACTTATGCATTGAAGAGGAAACTTGAACTTTGCAAAAGAAGCACAATGAATATGTTTACAAAGTAAACTTTGTAGGTGCAGAAAATTCATCCAAAACCAGTGGAAACAAGAGGAAGTCACAAGAAAGTCTCAAACTATAAAATAAAAGAAGCAAAGGGAAAACTTGCTTCTTTGTGCCAAAATTGGATACTTCAAAAATAATTGCAAATTTTGGCTTAAGAGACTAAAGAAGGAGAATGGAAATTCCAAAGAAGTCAACATGATTGATGAAATTATTGCCATGGTTTCTAATATGCAAATTCATACAGTTTCTATTTTGGTTTCTTAAGTAACTATGGCAATACCTTCCAAAACCAATGATTGGTGGTATGATTTTGGTGTTTTTGTTCATATTTTCCATGACAAAACTTTATTCAAGACCTATGAAGAAGTGACGGATGGATAGAAAGTACTAATGGGAAACAATGGAAATGTTGATGTGCTTGGAAGAGGTATGGTGACACTGCAGTTTACTTCAGGGAAGAAATTGGTTCTCACAAATGTGCTACATGTTTCGAACATCATGAAGAACTTTGTTTCAGCAAATCTATTAAATAAGATAGGAGTTAAAATTGTAACTGAGAGTGACAAAATTGTATTATTCAAGAATGAAGTGTTTGTGAAAAAGGGCTATAGTTATAATGGTATGTTCAAACTTAGCATTAATATGAATGACAAGAATGCTTCTATTTATATTGTTGATTCTTCATTTTCATTGTGGCATGATAAGCTTACACATACTAATTATCATACAATTAAATATATGTCAAGGCATAGATTAATTGATTGCAATGATACTAGTAAAATCAAAGATAAATGTGAAGTGTGTGTACAAGCTAAAATGTTCCTTCTATGAAAAGAAGATATGAAATTTTAGAACTTGTACATTCTGATATTTGTAAGTTAAATAAAAATTTAACTAGAGGTGGAAATAGATACTTCATAACATTTATTGATTATTTCTGTAGATTTATATATGTGTACATGATCAAAACAAAAGATCAAGCATTTGAGATGTTTAAATGTTATAAATCTAAAGTAGAAAATCAAAAAGACAAGAAGATTAAGATAATTAAAAGTGATAGAGAAGGTGAATATTTTTCTGCAGAATTTTCAAATTTTTGTGAAGAAAATGGAATTATACATAAGTTTAGTGCTCCCTATACACCTCAGCAAAATAGTTTTGCTGAAAGAAAAAATTGCATACGAGTTGATATGATAAACTCTATGATCTTGAATGCAAAGCTACCTATAAATCTATGGGGAGAAGCTTTGTTGACAGTATGTTATATGCACAATAGGATAACTTCTAAAATATTAAGAACTTCTCCATATGAATTATGGGAAGGAAGAATACCAAATCTAAGTTACTTTAGAGTTTGGTAATGTATAGCTTTCTATAGAATTCTAGATCCCAAAAGAGTTAAATTAAGACCAAGAGCAATGAAGAGTAATTTTATAAGTTATGCTAAAATTTCTAAAGTATATAGACTTATAGATTTAGAGTCCAACGTCGTCGTGGAATCAAGAAGTGTTTAATTTTTTTGAAAATAAATTTATAAATGATTTCATAATTATGGAACCTACGAAAGAACATATAAAATGTAATGAGATTTTTACAAGTTTTTCAAGAAATGATGAAGAAATTTTAAAACCCATACAAGAGCTTAAACGTAGTCAAAGAGTAGGGGTGTTTATAGGTTGAGTTGGTTTGGGTTTAGACTCAACCCAAACCCAACCCAATAATTTTTTTATACTTTATAACTCAAACCAACCCAACCCACAAGACATATCTCGACCAACTTAACCTATGAAAATTCGATTTGAGTTGGGTTGGTTTCTCTGTTTAAGGTAAAATTATTTAAAAATTCTCAAAAATAAGAATATTACAAAAATTTAAATAACAAAAACAAATATAAATAAGTTTATACTTCTAAAGGAAAAAATTATATACGACAATAAAATTCTCAACTTCAGTAACATTGAAAAACGTTCAAGAACAAACTAATTTTTTACCATGTTGAACCTTGTAAATTGCATGAAAGTAGGATACTCTAAACTCGGGAGTCCAAGAGTTCTATAAAACGCTCCTTGATGGAAAAAAATGTGAATGGAAGATCCCACTGAATTGAATTGGGTCCATGAATATAAGAAATAGTAAGAATTATTTATCTCAATTTGAAAACCCAGTATTTGAATTATTATAATAAATATATTATAATTATTAGATAAATTAAATAAGATAAAATTATTAAAAATAAAATTATCAAATTTTAAATTATAATAAAATTAGACATAAAATGACTATAATTTAGTGTATTCACTTGTACCATAACGAAATATCAATTATTTCACTAAAAAAAGAGAAAAACTAAATGGCTATTTGACAGAAGTGTTATTCCTTGTAAACTCCAAAAATTCATCTGTTAAATTCGTTCAACTATCTATATTAACAAATCAGAAAAAATAAACTTATATTAGTCATAAATTCTAATTTATGTGATATATTTTATATATAATATATGAAATGAAGTTTAATATTTTAAATTATAATGTTGTGATATATTTCATATATAATATTTATTTAAATGCTAATAATAAATAATTAGGTTGGGTTATGTTATATTGGTTTATTATTTTTACTAACCCAACAAATATTTATTAAATAATTTCAATTAAACCCAACCCATATAAAAAATTAAATGAAACAAACCCATTGGTGTGGTTTGGGTTTATCGTTTTAGTCGGGTTGGTTTGAGTTTTGAACAGCCCTATCAAAAAGTGAGAAAGGAGAAAAATCTAAGTCTAGATTTTATTTTTTCGGAATCCATTATTTTCTTGGTAGAAGGAACTAGGGAAAAGATCAATAAAATGATTGAAATACCTATGATTTTAACTATTGGTGAAGATCTATAAACCTATAGAGAAGCTATGGAGTAAAGAGATGCTTCATTTTTGCAAGAATTTATAAACGATGAAATGGATTCCAATTTATCTAATAATACTTAGGTGTTGATTGACTTGCCTTCTAGTTCCAAACCAATAAGATGTAAATAAGTATTTAGAAGAAAATATCATACGGATGGAACTATACAAACCTTTAAAGCTAGGCTTATTGTAAAAGGGTTTAAACAAAAGGAAGGTATATATTTTTTGACCCATATACTTTAGTGGCTAGAATTACATTCATTAGGGTAGTGGCAGAGCTTCCTTTGTTGCCCCCTAAAAAATAACTTTTATGTAAATTTACTTCTAAATTTATTTTTGTTTTGCCCTTCTAAAAATAAAATTTTCTATGTAAATAAATTTTTAGAAAAATTTTTCCCTACCAAATATTTTGTTCAAAATTTGCCATTGCATTAGGGTACTATTTGCTTAGCATCAATTTATCATTTATATGTACACCAAATGGATATAAAGACAACATTTTTAAATAGTGAACTTGAAGAAGAATTTTACATGAAGCAACCTGAAGGGTTGATATTACCTGGAAACGAGAAGAAGGTATGCAAACTAGTAAGGTCTTTGTATGGCTTAAAACAAGCTCCAAAGCAATGGCATGAGAAATTTGATTCTACTATATTATCTCATGGTTTTAAGCATGACACTACAGATAAGTGCATATACATGAAGTGTATAGAAAATTATGTTGTGATTATATGCTTGTATGTAAATGATATGCTTATAATTGGAACAAACATGGATGAAGTTAATGAGACTAAGAAGTATCTTGCTTCAAAATTCAAGATGAAAGATTGTGGAGAAGTAGATATCATCTTAGGGATAAAGGTTAAAAGGCATAGTGGGGTTTTTGTCTTAAATCAATCTCATTATGTTGAGAAGATTTTATATAAGTTTAATCACTTGAAAGTTAAAAAAGTGAACAGTTCCTATGATGTTTCACATCATCTAGATCCAAATTCTGGGAGGTCTATATCCTAATTAGAATATGTAAGTGCCATTGGTAGTTTGATGTATGCTATGCATTATACAATACCTAATATTTCATTTGTTATTTGTAAGCTTTCAAGGTACACTAGTAGTCCTAATATAACTCATTGGAATGGCATAAGAAGAGTCTTTGGATATCTTAAAAGAATTATTAATTTAGGACTCTTTTATAATTATTTTTTAGGAGTATTTGAAGGCTATTGTGAAGCTAGTTGGAAGAATAGTGTACTTGAAAGAGACAGTTTTTCAACATCTGGTTGGATGTTTACTATTAGTGGAAGAGCCATTTCATGGTCTTCCAAGAAACAGACGTGTATAATTTATTCCATTATAGAATATAAGTTTGTTACTTTAACAACAGCTTGCAAAGAGGTAGAATGATTGAGGAATTTATTGCTTGATATAGTATTATGACCACAACCAATGTCAACCGTCTCTTTGCGTAGCAAAGTGTACAATGGAAAGTCTAGACATGTTAGCTTGAGACATGATTACATTAAACAGTTAATTCGTGATAGTATAGTCACGGTACAGTTCATAAGAATAGATAATAATATTGTAGATCCATTTACAAAGTCTCGCTGTTGAGAAGGTGAGAGAAACTACAATTGGAATGAGATTAAAACCCATCAACTAAAGTCACCTATAATAGAAACCCTACTTTTGCTTGATAAATTATCTAGTTCAAAGTTCAAAGGGTAATAACAAATCATAGATAAGTGGCTGTGAACACTATATAAAGAAATGCATTCCAAGACTAGTGTGAAAAGTAAGGAAAACAGAGGATAAGTGTAAACTCTTAATGAAGCCTAAAGATACTTTCTTTAGAAGGAACTTCACCTATATGGACATTAAGGAGTTGTGCCGCTTTTGACAAAGTTTAAGGGTTTAAATTTGTGAAAATGTTCATGAAATATAGGTATAGCACATGGGCAAATCAAGTATTATTATATCAATGAGCTAATTCTGAATTATGATTATTTCATCGGTGTGACATTTTCGGTTTTAATATTACGGAATTATGGTTCAAAGCTTCAAAGATACCAATAATTTCGTTATGACTTTGAAATTCTTACACTAAGAAAAGGTTCAAATCGAAATAGATACCTTCTTTTATGCATGAATTTTCTGGATTAAGGGAAGTCACTTAGTTTTCAAACTAAGTGGGGGATTGTTGGACAAGTTTAGTTTGAAAACTAAACTATGGGGGTTGCACCGCCCACGATGCTGATTTTTAACAAAACGAGCGCTGCAACACTAGGAACCCAGCACTACAGCTCATGGTATTTTGTTTCTGGTTTCTAAAAGGCGCCACAGCTCCCATATGGCAATGCTGCAACGCCTACAGCTCTGACTTATGCCTATTTTTCTAGAAATATTGGCTCTGTAGCTCCTGGAATTCAAAGCCGCACCGCCCATGCGAAAAGTCATGTTACTTCATCAGAAAATTTGTCTATTGGGTTCAAACGATTAGAAAGATGTAACTATTTAATTTAAATGGATACAGATACAATGATTGACTATAAAAGGCTATAAATAAAAGACAATCTATGAGAGAAAGAGTTACACACACAATCAAATATCTCTCTACTCATTTTCTTTCATTTATGTAGAAAAGTTCTTGAGGAAAGAATAATATTATTGCTAAATATTATTATTTGGGTGTTTAGATAAATTTTACAAACGTATTTGCTTGAACCTGACAGCAATTAGTAGGGACAAATAATGTTTTAAGGATAGTGTTCTATACACGTTCTAAGCATACATATTATGTGTTTCCATCATCATATCTTACTGGTTTTACAAATGCCTCATACATTATAATAAAACATAATCTCGATTAAGGATGAAGAAGCTCAAACTCTCAATATAATCTAATATAGGACAAAAATGTTAAAGAATTTTTATTTATGGAATATATTATAGAAATCTACCCTCTCTCTCCTAGCTAAACAATTTTCTTGGAGCACATATTTGCCAATCTAGTACTATTAACAACAAAACTTACCACACTAGTCTTCACTGCCTTCACCTTGAACAAATTGGTTCCTCATTTATAGTCTCTAACACCGGCTTCCATGACCTACCACAACTTACCCTATAGTCAAACCCTAAGTCAACACCATCCAAACTCAACCTTGGAACTCCATTCTCAACACCCCTCGCCTGCAAATTCTCCTCCCCAACCACAGTGGTGCCTTTTTCGCCGCTGTTCTCCGGCAGAACACAGACCTTTCCAGCTCCAGATAACCGCTTGGGCACCAAGTTGGTGGCCATGAAGAGCACCGCGATGTCAGCCGCCGTGATGACCGAGTTGAGTCTTCTCATGGGGAAGAAGATGTAGACGTTCCCAAACTCCAGTTCTTCGTGAGCAGCAAGAGCAGAGAACCTGTGGCCGGTGTGGAGAGAACAAGAATTGGCTAAGAAATAGTTGGGAGTTTCCAGCATGAGCTCTGCGGCTTTCACGAGATCTCTGTACTGTTTTACTTCGCCGGTGGGGAAGATGACCCTAGCAACCTTTGAGTTCTTCATCAATGGAGGAGGCAAAGTGCACGACATGTAATTACCCATTATGGAAATGATCAGAGAAAGGTTTGTGGGAAGTGAAAATGGCGATTCAGAGAGAAAATTGGAGATGGGTTAATGGGAAGAAGCGAAGAGAAAAATGGAATCTGGGTTTAATGTGAGTGAGAAGGAAAATGTGACGGCATATGTAGGGATAGAAAATTTGGGGAATGACTCAAAGCACAGAAAGTTCTTGGACAATAAGACAATTCTCAGGTTGACTCTTAACTCGGTTTATTACTAGAGAGAGTCAACCTAAGAGTTGTCTTATTCTCCAAGAACTTTCTGTGCTTTGAGTCATTCCCCAAATCTAAATATATCAAATTTATCATTATCATTTTTATTTTTTTATTTTTATTTTTTCCTTTAATGAATAGTTATTTAATATTTTCATATATTACATTTAATTTTTTTAAAAAACATAATGGGTAATTAAAATTTTAAATAATTAAATTTATATTTAAAAAATAAATTGACATTCATGTTAGTGTATGTTAAGATACTAGTATATATTAGTTTCTTGAGTTAGTGGCCAAGTTAATTAATTTTTTATTTTGTTATTTTATTTTAAAAATTTAAAAATAATAAGTAGTTTTAAATTTTAAATAACTTCTCATTATTTTTTAATTATTAAAACCTATAAAAACATATCCATCAAACTATCTAACTGTTCTTTAAAAATAAAAAAATATTAAAACTATTTTTATAATTTTTTATTTGGTAATTTTATTATACCAATATACCAAAAGACTTCATATAATAATATACATATAGGGCTAATCTCTTTAGGCTCTATTTTAATTCATTGTATAAGACTTGATTGTATAAGCCTATACAATATAGTTTGTGTTTGCAACATGTTTTTTATAAATACCAAATTGCATAAGTTTATCCAATCAACTTGTATAATTCAATTAGATCAAGGATAGCTTGATTATGCAAGATAATTAAGCATAAACCATATAACAAATGGATTAAGAAAATTGAAAAAAGTCTAGATAATCATCGATCTCATACTAATATAATTATTTAAAATAAAAAAAGCAATGGAATAATTCATTATAATATATATTCTAAAAAATAATACAAAAAAATTAGATGATTAAAAAATTTAGGGATCAAACTAAAAATTGAAACAAATTACAAAAAATAGTATAATAAATAATATATCTCACTAAAAATAAAAAAATAATTTAGCGTAATTCAACTAAATTGATATTAGTGTGATATTTTTCATAAAAATAAATAATTATATATTTTTTTGTAATTTTGACATAATTTTTATTTTTATATATATTTTATAATAAGATTTTAAAAATAAAAAACTATAGAGAATGATTATGAAAACGTATTGGTTAAATTTTTTTAATTTAAAAATAATTTAAAAAATTGTGAAGGGTAAGCATAATATATTTTAATTTTAAATGGTACTTTCTTTGTCCGAATACTAACTTTTAATTAGCCCAACTTGCTATACACCATATATTGAAATACTTAATACTATAAAACTTTATCATATATACTAGTGTTAGGCGATATTGCACGAAATGAAGCCTCATAGGCTGCGTTCGGATGGGATTAAAGGAGAAGGAGAAGTGATTTTTTTAAAAAAATAATGACTTATGTAATTTTTTGAGTTGTTCGTATCTACTTCTAGAAGAAGTAGAAAGAAAAGTAAAATGATAAATTGTGATTAAAGTAAAATCCCCATTTTGTAACTTTTCCTTCTAGGAGAAGTAGATTTATTTTTTCTCGACTATTTTGCCCTCTGCTCATTATAGTTACATATTTTTTATTATAATATCATAGTTAAATTTTATTATAATTATAAAATTCAAATTTAATCAAATATTTTTTTAATATAGTTATATTATTTCTTTCATTAAGTTATTTTTTATTATAATTATTTTGACATAATTATTATTTTATTTTAAAAATTA
>JASKGM010005116.1:0-11969 GCA_034509205.1 Ceratonia siliqua
TCTGCCAGACGCCACATGCCCAACAACCATATCCATCAGCCCACACCCGGATTTCCAACCCACCGGATCCTCCACTCCTCGGCACCCCTCTGCTTCTGTATCACTTTTTCCTCAAAATCACTCTGCACATTTCCTTTTTATGCTTTCCCTCTGCGTCGCTGCTCTGTCTCCTTCCTCTACAACAAAACCGCTCCCCTGCCATTTCTTTTCTGCCCATCCCTACACGCTGCCCCTTTCTTTTTCTACGCTACGCATTTCTCTGTCCACCTGACACCTCTGCTCCTCCACGCCACGCCGCGCCTCTGCTCCTACAAACTTCCATTTCTCCTGCACGCCACACCCTTTCCACCTCTGTTTCTGGCATAATATCCCTGCAATCTCTTATTCGATCATCTTGGTCTCTCTATTTCGGGTACCTCTGTCTCACGCCTCTGCTCTATTACTCTACCATGGCTCACTTTCCATGCTCAAGTCACTATCCCACGCCTCTTTCCTTCTGTGGCGCTACTAATTCCACTTCATGTAACTCATCCATCTACTCCACGGCAGGCCTCTGCTCGCGAGATTTCTACTGAAGGCACTGGATTCTATCTTCCTCGGTGGGCTTTAAGAAGCAAAGAGAAATACCTCATCAGGGGGGCTGGAAGGAAAATCTCGGGGATTGAAATCAAGGGGAGACGAAACCGAGAGCTTGAAAGTTTTGGGGAATTTTTGAAATTTGAGGGAGAGTGAGTGAAAAACAGATGAAGGATTTTTAAAGATTTTTGGAAAATCAGATAGGACTCAGAAGGGAGAGAACGAAGAGGAGCAGAGAAAGGAATCACTTTATGGATTCTTAAAAGGTTTCTCTCATTTATTTCTATAATGATGAATGTAATTGCTCTAATTGCTGTTAGTGTTTCAATCTTCTAGTTTGGGCTGTGACTTAATTTTGGTTGAATTCCCTAATCATACTGGTATGTCATCTTAATTTTGTTAAGATTGTTGTTCTGGTTTCACTGAGTTTTCATGAATCAGTTAGGCATGCCATGGTGATTTAATAGGACTAGCATTTTTGTTCTGCTTCAATTCTATGTTATGTTAATTGGCGTTTCCAATTTGGAAATTCAAATATGGATGTTATAACTGGTTCTACTTAAACTAGCTCAGGGGATTGAGTGTGATTGCAGCAGAATACACTCAGTTCATGGTCTTAGACTTCGGTTTCAGGGCTAAAGGAATTTAAAAAAAAAAAAAGGTCATAAGCGTCAAATCAAACCAGTGAATTAAGTCCGAATGTGATTAGGTATACTGAAGATTTAGGAGTTCTGGGAATCTTGGTTTTGCTAGGTTATTAAACTGCCTTGGTGAATCTGGTTCTCAGTTAGGAAGGCATGTATTGAGGGTTGATTTTGATGCAAGGATCATAGAAGAGTAAATTAGTTTAAGCAAAGTTAATACATTGAGCTGCAACTTCTGATTACTTTGATAAAAAAGGGAAATAGAGATAAAAAAAGGGGGGGAAGGGAAAGAAAATAAAAGGGAAAATAAAAAGAAGGATATTGTTGCATGATTATACCTGCTGTGATGTCTAGCTGGGGTAAACAATTTCTCATATTACTATTTAAACGTCATTTAAAACAGTGAGCATCATTTAAGACCCACATTCTTGGTTTTAATCACTTTAACCCTACTGTTCAGATGTGCAAAATTTTGTGATATAGGCAAAAGAAGGTATTTATTGTTAAAAAAATTTTGGGGTCCAAAGCCTAATTTTAATATAGGGTTCCAAAGGCCCAATCAGATATTATCAAAATAGAACTTAAGCAAATTTAACCCTTTTGTAAATAACAAAATGTTAATCTAAAATGTTTATTTTGACACCTCATTTTGGTCTTTATATTTTAAAAGAAAATTACACCTTGGTCCCATTAGCTACATAAATTATATTTTAGCCCACAATTTTTTAAAAATCACATTTTGGCCCCCATTTCTTTCAAATCTCTTTATCGCTCCATTACTTTTTGTAAAGTTCAATCTTGCCCACATGCTCAATGTTTAAATGAACTTTCAGTAAAAGTTTATCTTCTCTGAAGTTCAGTTTTTCATAGACTTTCAGTGGAATCTCATTTTCCCAAAGTCTCATTTTTCATAGGTATTTTGTAGAAATATATTCTCTCCAATGTTCTAATTTGCTACCTGGACTTTAAGTGAAAATTTAATTTTTTCCTAAACGTCCTAACGTCTTTTCGCTTAATCAATTAAACATTCTGAACTACGTTCACATTGATCCCTTTCGGGGTACGTAGGCACTTATATGGTAAGGCAAGTCTAGTTATTTCTTTTTCCATCTTTCACCATCATTATTTTAATAAAAAATGGGTAATTTAAATAAATTAAAAATTTTAAAAGCACGAATGATTTTGGGTAATCATCCTTAGGGATGAACGTTGTAGGGTGCCAACACCTTCCCTACGCGTAATTAGACTCTCGAACCCTCCATCTGGTTCCGATGGCCAGTTTTCTTTTTTTAGTATCCCAATTATCCTTCTAATTAATTGGTGGCGATTCCCATTTTTTCTGCGTTTTCCCTTACGCGCCCAAAGTCATAAAACGATTGCTTTTTCACCGGCCGTCACGTTGTGATAGAGATCATTCATAAGATATCAATGAATATGAATGCATGATCCGGTGCAGCAAATGGGATTAGAAATTATTAGGAGACCATCCCCTCGAGATCCAGAAAAGCGGAGTAGGTTGTGGTTTAACGAGGATACATATTATGCTATGAAAACATACAGGGTAATTTCTTCTCAGCGTTACTTCTTCTTTCATTAGATAACAAAAACGTATATATAGAATTAAAGTAATCCAAATATCTATTTTTTTTCTTTAATATAATGGCATTTATACTTAGGGAAAGGAGAAGGTTAAAGCCATAGTCCAAAATCTAGAAAATCTGCAAGAGAATCAATTTTAGGCTGAAGTTATATCAAAAATGAAACGTCTTAGATTGCTCGTAGTTCGTCAATATTGTTGGGGTTTTGGTGAGAAAACCCGAAAGAGAGATAAGTCAAAGAGTAAGAAAGATAGGAGAGAAATTCATTCTATCTTATTGATTCAGAAATCAGAAAATTTAAAGAGATACAAAGGGATAACCTTTGGCACAAAGTACAAAATCATAAGCATGCTTTTCTTATTTGCAGTCCTAAAGCTTACATGTTCCTAAACATACGGCTACTTCAGCTTTAATAGAGTTAAACATAACTTTCTTGCTACATCAGCAAGTGGAAACGAGGTACCTCAAAACTATAAAGCTACCTTGAAACCTTAAGGTACCTTAGAACTAACAAAGGTATCAAATACTTCAACACTCATCCTTGAGACCTTTGTAGCAAACTCGGAGCAAACCTCTTAGGTGCTCAAATATGAATTTAGTAAGTAGTTTCATTAGAATGTCTACAAGTTAACTAAGTAAACTGCAGTGTACCAATTTCACTTCCTTGAGTCTCTCTGCTTCTTTGACAGCATGATACTTCACTTGAGTGTGCTTTGTCTTTCCATGTCGGACAGGGTTTTCAGAAATTTCAATTGCTGAATTATTATCACAACTGATTTTGTTAGCTTCAAGCTGCTCCTCTTTAAGGTCTTAAAGGATTTTCCTTAACCAAATTGCTTGGTTGACAGCTACAGTAGTAGCAATGTACTTGGCCTTTGATTTCTCAGCTTCATCTTCTTTGGTGTACTCCACATTCTGCATCAGTGGAGTTGGAACAACCTTGCACTCATTTTCAGGCAAGTCCATCAATAGTTCTTCCTTTTGAGCAAACTGCTTTGATCTCAAATTGTTGTGGCCAAGTCTCTTATGCCACTATTTGAACTCTAATTCAATCTTAGTCATCCTACAGCTCTGTTCAGTTTGTGAATTCCAATTCAATGGAAAACATCTCTTTTTCATTTCCACCTCAAATATCTCCTAGCCATTCAGATAATATACAATGCAGCTAATACCTTTAAACACTAAAGAATACCCTTTTTGCATCATTTGACCTACATTTAGTAAGCTTTGATATAGCTTAGGCACCAATAACACATCAGTGACGAGTTTTATACCTGAAGCAGTATGTATAGCCGCTATTCCTTTGCCGATGATGTTAACTCTTTCTCTATTTTCCATTCTGACTGAACCAACAATAGCTTCAATCTTGGTGAACAACTTTGGCTCACTAGTCATGTGTTGGGTAAACCACTATCAATGAACCATGCCTTATCATCTTTAGGTTCATTTGTGGTTTTAGCCATAAATAGAATCTCTTATTCTCCTTTAACTTTAGAAACATAAGCCTCTTGGGGTTGCTCATCTGCTTCTCTATGTTGTTGTTTCAATCTACAATTCTTTTCAACATAGCCTTTAATTTTGCAATATCTATGTCTCATAGGTGAGGCTTGTTTGTCTTTGTACTAGCAGTCAGCTTCTTTGTGTTGTTCTCTTACATATACCACAAGGTACAAACTTCTCCTTCCATGATTGTTCTTCATCATCTCCATGTCTTGGATTTTTATATCCTTCACTTACAAGCTTCTTGCCTTCTTTTCTAGGTTGAGGTTTCTCCATGTGCATAATTTGCAAAGCATTTTCCAATGAGTCCTCTTGCCTAAGAGTTCTTCTCTGCTCTTAGGCTTACAAAGCATAGACTAACTCAAATAAACTTAGTTGAGTAATATCCTTAAAGTATTCAAGTGAGGATATCTTAGCTTCAAATCTTTCTGGCAGGCTCACAAGGACTTTCTCAATAATCCTTTGGTCTGATAGTTCTTCCTCTATAAGCCTGATCCCGTTGACAGTGTTCAACAACCTTGCAATATAGTCATTTATGGTTTCTGAGTGCTTCATCTTCAGAACCTCAAATTCCCTTATTAAATTCAACACTTGCATCTGCCTTGTTCTGGCACTTCCATAGAACTCCTCTATCAAGGTGTCCTAAGCTGCTTTAGCTGATTCACAGGACATGATCCTGATAAATATACTCTCTGTCACTGCTTGGTAGATGCAGGTTAGAGCCTTGTATTTCTTGGATGCTTCTTTACTGTAATGCTTCATCTGAGCTACTGTCAGGTTATTTGGTAGAGGAAGAGGATCTCGGCTAGTTTCCACTACTTCCCACAAATCATAAACTCGCAGATACGCCTTCATTTTCATAGCCTAGATGGAGTAATTTTCTCTTAAGAATATTAAAGGTGCAAAGGATTAACTACTAGAGGCTATTCTAAAGATTTTTCTCTCATGTCTTCTTCACTCTTTTCTTCGTCTCTTTCTCTTAGTTTCTTATTTTCTTTCTCTCGATCTCACTCTGTTTCACTCAAGTGGCCGAATATTTTACAAGTTTCTAGGGATACCTATATTTTTTGTTGTTTACTAGTGGCTTTCTACTTCTTCTGATTGCTTTAATGGAGGCTGTAGGCAAACTCATGGCTCTCTCCTCCTATTGATCAGTTTTTTTCTTCCTTCTTGGTGAGCTCTATTTTTTCGACGACGTCCATACTTTTAGTTGTTTTAAATGTTCACAGTCCCTCAAGATCCTTGTTGCTCTAATACCATTTGTTAGGGTTTTGGTGAGAAAACCTAAAAGAGAGAGAAGTCAAAGAGTAAGAAATATATGAGAGAAATTCATTCTATCTCATTGATTCAGAAAATTCAAAGATATACACATTTGCAAGTAAGACAAAGAGGACAACCTTTTGCATAAAGTACAAAAGCATATAGTAAACTAAAATATAGAATGCTTTTCTAAGCAATGCTTTTGCAGTCCTAAAGCTTACATGTTCCTAAACATACGACTACTTTAGCTTTAATAAAGTTAAACATAGCTTTCTTGTCACATTAGCAAACTGACACGAGGTACCTCAAAATTACATAGCTACCTTGAAACCTCAAGGTACCTTGGAACTAACAAAGATATCAAATTCTTCAACAAATACCCTTTTACATGTTTGCCATCAAAATTTGAACTGTGTGGACTTGTTGAGTTGATCATGACTAACAGTGGCATCACACAACTATGGGAAGGCATAAAGGTATCCTAATATTATTTTTCTGTTATCATGAAAAATAAGAAAGTACAACTATACAAACAAATGAATGATTCCTAATATCTTTTTCAAGTTGTTCTATTTTTCAACCTCTATGATGATACTTTTCATTCCCATTATTATTATTCAGTCAAATGAATTTCAATTCTTAATTAAAATTGCTCAATTATTGGTAATGGTATCTAATGGTCATTGATCCTTCAGACTCTCCCCAACTTGACAAGCATGGATCTCCGTGACTCCAGAAATCTAATCAAGATGCCAGATTTTAGAGGAATCCCAAATCTTGAAAGGCTTGACCTTGAAGGATGTACTGGATTATTGCAGCTTCATCCATATGTTGCATTTCTTTCAAAGCTCACATTTTTAAACTTGAGAAATTGCATTAGCCTTGTCTGTATCCAAACAGCTTATTTGGGCTAAGTTCTCTTGAAGTTCTATATCTTACTGGCTGCTCAAATCTTGTGGAATGTTTGAACTTTGACCCTTTGAGGACTCGTTAGAAGTGAAACTACTGAGCAATCAATATCCTCAGTTCTTGGCAAATTTGTTATATTCTCTTTTGATTTCCTTCCCAGAAGACAGAGAATAATAAGTTGGTATTTTGTTGCCTTAGTTGCCTGATTGACAATATTTGATCTGTCTGTCATGATCGTAAATGATGAGTAGTTTAGATTGTGGTGCTCTATATAACTCTATCTTGTACCTAGACATGTTATATATGCTGTATCAGAATATCAGTATAACTCTGTTTCTCATCTCTCTTATCGTTTCCTCTGATTCTTTCTCTATTTCTCTTTCTATATTCTTTCGTCAAGAGAACCATATCACTTTGGTTCATGACATTGGCTTAGGCTTAAGAGAACCGGATTTCAACTTTGCTATAAGTTGACGAAGGATTTTGACAAATTCACGAGCATAACATCCCATTTCCTAGACACTGACTTATTGACAGGAAATGGAAAATCAGCTTGGCTCAAGACACCAACAGCTCATGGGGATTTTGTACAATAGGAATATTTAAAATTTTTTATAATTATTTTATTAATTATATAATAAGAATATTTACATAAAAATGACTTAGGAATGGAAAGATAAGTGGTGGGTTTATAATATTTAGTAAATAACTTCAATTTGTTAGTTGGCGACTTGGCGTGTTAAGTCAATGTAAATCTTGCTATATTGATTATTGTATTATTGAATGGTGTAATATAAAATTGAAGACATGGACATATTACAATAAATCTACTTTTGAAATAAAACTCATAGGATTGATTTCTTATTTTAATTAGAAAAGAATTTTTATTTTATTTTATAATTTTATATAATTATTTTTTCATAATTAACTCAATATAAAGTAATTAATAATGTAAATAAATTATTGTTTAGAAAAATAAATCTAATGATAGAAAATAAACATATTCCGTAACGTGAATATTTCTAGAACCATTTATGTTCCTTTATAAATGATAGAGACAAAAGAATGATTATAAATATCTTTTTCTGTTTATGATAATTTCAATCCTTAATTCAAAATGCTCAGGTCCGTGAGAGGGGGAAGAGTAATAATCTCAAGGCGAGGGGATTGCAGATCCATAGCGTGATTGCAAATGCAGAGACTTGAAGAAATTAAGGGGGGACGTTGACCAACAAGTAAACCAGATTCCAATGCTTGTTTATAGAATTACTTGTGTTCAATAAAGTGCACTACATGTTGAATACATATAACTAACGCGCTCATGTTCAAAAGCAGCTCATCATCATCTGGGCAGATCTGGAAACATGATGTGTAAGTTTCAGAGGTGAGGACACTTGCAATTTTACTGATTACCATTTTGCTGCTCTGCAAGGAGCGGGTCTTATTACCTTCAGAAAGGGGAGTCCGTTCCACCATATCTCCTCAGAGCAAAGATCGCGGAGGGCATTTATTCACCGGAACATCTGTTCTGACAATTTTCCACCATGTACTTTCATCCGAGTTACAAAAACAAAGCAGTTAAAGCAGTCAAAGCAGCTCATTGAGCGCTGAATTCGGTCATAAATTCTCAAATCTTGCTGATGACTCCATTGTTCAAATGAATCGCAATAGAAGTCAAAGCAGCTCATCACCTCGGCGGTCCGAGAAATATGAAGTGTTTGTGAGTTTCAGAGGTGAGGATAGTCGCAACAAATTTACCGATCATCTTTTTGCTGCTCTTCGAAGAAAAGGTTTATTGACCTTCAAGGATGACGTTAACCTCAAACAAGGGGACTCCATTGCCTCAAATATCCTAAAAGCAATCGAAGAATCTCGTATTTTTATTGTTGTCTTCTCCAAAAACTATGCTAATTCAATATGGTGCCTGGAGGAACTGGCAAAGATTTCTGAGATCATTAGTGAACCGGGATATAGTGTTCTGCCAGTTTTTTACGATGTAGATTCATCTGATGTACGAAAACAAAGTCACAGTTATGAAAAAGCCTTTGCTAAACACGAGCAAAGATTCATACTAGAATTGGACAAGGTACAAAGATGGAGGCTAGCTTTGACACAAGTGGTCAGTCTCTCCGGGTGGGATGTACGGGATAAGTAAGTAATTTTCTTTTACTTGTTCATACTTTCTTATATGGCTTTTTCTCCTGTTTTCTCTGGTCATCATTTGGTGTTCTTCTTTTATCCCCTTTTATCAGGCCAGAGTCAACAATTATTGATGAAATCGTTAAAGATGTAATAAGCAAATTGGGTCATAAATTCTCAAGTCTTGCTGATGACTTAGTTGGGATACAACCTCGTGTAGAAGCACTAGAAAAGCTTATGGATTTAGGCTCGGATGATGTTGTTCGAGTTGTAGGGATTTGGGGGATGGGTGGAATAGGGAAGACAACTCTTGCTGCACTTCTATATGACAAGATCTCTCACCAATTTGATGCTTGTTGTTTCCTTGCCGATGTAAGCAAAGTTTCCATTGGTTCTGGTCTTATTCGTCTACAAGAACAAATTCTTTGTGAAGTTCTAGAGAAAAATCAAAAGATATGGGACGAGCACACAGGAACCAATTTAATAAGCTCTAGGCTTAGACACCTTAAAACTCTTATGGTTATTGATAATGTTGACCAATCAGAACAATTAGAGAAATTGGCTGGAAAGTCTGTCTGGTTTGGTGCTGGGAGTAGAATCATCATAACATCTAGAGATAAGCATATCCTGAGAGAGCATGGAGTAGATGAAGTTTACAAGGTTGAATTACTGAACCAGACTGAAGCTCTTCAACTTTTTTGTAGAATTGCTTTCAAATCTGATTATCCCATGAGAGGTTATGAGGAGCTGACCTCTAGAGTACTAAAATATTGCAAAGCCCTTCCATTAGCAATTAAAGTATTGGGTTCGCTTTTGTTTCAAAAAAACGAATCCCAGTGGAGAAGTGAATTGGCTAGACTGCAAAAAAATCCTAACAAAGAGATTATGGAAGTGCTTCGAGGAACTTTCAATTCACTGGAGGAAAAGGAAAAGGAATTATTTCTGGATATTGCTTGTTTCTTGAAGGGGGAGGAGGTGAACTATGCCATGAAATTTCTATATCATTGCGGTTTCGACCCTGTGATTGGAATTAGAATTCTCCTTGATAAATCACTCATAAGCATTGACAATGGAACAATTTGGATGCATGATATGCTGCAAAAATTGGGACGGGAAATTGTTCGACAAGAATCCACTAAAGAGCTAGGAAAACGGAGTAGATTGTGGTTTAACGAGGATTTTCGTCATGTTATGGAGACAAACACTGTAAGTTCTTCTGACCTGTAAGGAAACAAAAGTCCACAAATTTCAAATAATCCAACTTTTGATTTTTGCTTTATAATCTATTTGTTCTTAGGGAACCAAAAGTGTGGAAGCCATAGTCTTGAATCTGGAAGATCTGCAACAGACTCCATTGAGGGCTAAATTGGGTCATAAATTCTCAAGTCTTGCTAATGACTCCACTGTTCAAATTAATCACAATAGCACTCAAAGTAGCTCATCATCTCTGCAGACCTGGAAACATGATGTGTTTCTAAGTTTCAGAGGTGAGGACACTGGCAAAAGCTTTACTGACCATCTTTTTGCTGCTCTTCGAAGAAAAGGTATATTCACCTTCAGGGATGACATTAAGCTCAACAAAGGGGACTCCATTTCACCAGCTCTCCTTAAAGCAATTGAACAATGCCGGATTTCAATTGTTGTCTTCTCCAAAAACTATGCTAATTCTACATGGTGCCTGGAGGAACTGGAAAAGATTTCTAGGGGAATCAATGAACCGGGATACACTGTTCTGCCAATTTTCTACGATGTAGATCCGTCTGAGGTACGAAAACAAAGTCAGAATTATGAAAAAGCCTTTACTGAACATGAGCAAAGATTCATACTAGAATTGGACAAGGTACAGAGATGGAGGCTAGCTTTGACACAAGTGGCTAATCTCCCCGGTTGGCATGTGCGGGATGAGTAAGTAATTTTTTTTTAGTTGTTCATATTTTCTTATTATGGCTTTTTCTCCAGTTTTCTTAGGTCATCATTCAATGTTCTTCTTTTATCCCCTTTTATCAGGCCAGAGTCCAAAATTATTGATGAAATCGTTGACGGTGTAATAAGCAAATTGGGTTATAAATTCTCAAGACTTCCTGATGACTTAGTTGGGATACAACCTCGTTTAGAAGCATTAGAAAAGCTTTTGGATTTAGGCTCGGATGATATTGTTCGAGTTGTAGGGATTTGGGGCATGGGTGGAATAGGGAAGACAACTCTAGCTAGACTTGTATATGACTGGATCTCTCACCAATTTGATGCTTGCTGTTTCCTTGCTGATGTAAGCGAAGTTTCCAAGAGAGAAGGTCTTATCCGTCTACAAGAACAACTTCTTTGTGAAACTCTGAAGAAAAATCTAAAGATATGGGACAAGCACACAGGAACCAATTTAATAAGATCTAGGCTTAGACGTCGTAAAACTCTTATAGTTATTGATCATGTTGACCAATCAGAACAATTAGAGAAATTGGTTGGAAAGTCTGTCTGGTTTGGTGCTGGGAGTAGAATCATCATAACATCTAGAGATAAGTATATCCTTAGAAAGCATGGAGTAGATGAAGTTTACGAGGTTGAATTACTCAACAAGACTGAAGATCTTCAACTTTTTTGTAGAAATGCTTTCAAATCTGATTATCCAATGAGAGGTTATGAGGAGTTGACCTCCAATGTACTAGAATATGCCAAAGGCCTCCCATTAGCAATTAAATTGCTGGCTTCGTTCTTGTTTAACCGAAGTGTCTCAGAATGGAGAAGTGCCTTAGCTAAACTGCAAAAATTTCCTTACTCTTTGATAGGGGAGAAACTTAGAGAAAGTTTTGATGGACTACACAATATGGAAAAGCGAATATTTTTAGATATTGCTTGCTTTTTTATAGGGGAGAAGATTATGTAAAGGAAATTTTATGTCATTGTGGAATTGATCCTCATTTTGGAATTGAAGTTCTCATTGAAAGATCAGTCATAACCATATCAGATCAAAGAATACAAATGCATGCTTTGGTGCAACAATTGGGACAGGAAATTGTTCGGCAAGAATCCCCTATAGAGCCGGGAAAGCGGAGTAGACTGTGGCTTGTTGACGATTTTCGTCAGGTTATGGAGACAAACACTGTAAGTTCTGACCATCGTTTTTTTTTTTTAATTCATAAGACTTTTCAGTTAAACTATAATGCCTTTTTTTTCCAGGGAACTGAAAATGTGGAAGCCATAGTCTTGAATCTGGAAGATCTGCAAGAGACTCCATTAAGGGCTGAAGCTTTATCAAAAATGACTAGTCTTGAACTGCTCATTATGCGTAATTTGAAATTTTTAGGAGACCTCAATGGTCTTTCTAACAATTTACGATATATTTCTTGGG